>JANIJG010018961.1:165139-182178 GCA_024611175.1 Megaceryle torquata
AAATATTTTTATAATAATGTAAAACTAACAGTTGAGTTTTTTTATTTCTTGCTTTGCCTTTCAGCAGACCTGGAATGAAAACCTATGCAATGGTTATTTTTAAAGTATGAAAAAATTCAGTGGCAGCGGCACTAATTTCTAGCTGACAATCTTCTCTGTTACAATGGTATCTTAGCTGCCTTTCTGTTACCATTCTTCAAAAGAATTTGGAGTGCTAAAGAGGGTCTTTAGGCAGATCCTGCTGTTTAAACTGTACCTTTCCAGAAAATGGAATCACAGATGGCTCTGATGAAGACAATGCCTCCACATCAGATATTATCTTTGCTCCAGTGTCCAAGAAGGAGTTCATCTTAAAACACTCTTGACATGAATGGATCTGTGCTGGACAGAAAAAAGTGAAGAATGAAGACTCCACTCATGGTGGACCTGTACAGAGGTAAGCAGCTGCTCATAGCAGGGATCAAAAGCTACACAGCCCTGGCAGAGCTGCCTGAAGATTTGCTACCACTTTTAATGATAATTTAGACAAAGTAATAATGTAACCTGTAGTGATTAGCAGTAATCTGGATTTGAATGAGTTGGCAACTGTTTTATGACTTCATTCTGTTCAATTTGGTTTTAATATATAGATTGTGAAAGTTTTATAGCACACTTCCATATATCTCAGTTCTGGAGTCCTTTTCAGGATAAGTGGCATTTCTCTACATTCAGATATGACCACCTCAGAGTTTTCTGAGAGGTAGTGTTAACAGAGGAAAAGGCAAAAGACGTCATGAAAATGTGGCTTTCCAAGTGCATTATGTTAATGAATGTTAACTTGTTAATAATTCAGTTAATGAATGGCAGCAGAGTAGCATTTGATTGCAAAAATGTGTAGCGTAGATCCCAAATGATTGACACTAAACACTTTGAGAAGGCTTATACAGGGGTAAAATCCTCTCCAGACATTCATCCTATCCCCATTCTTCTCCTCACTCCTGCATAGCTCTGGACATACCTTTCCCTTCTCCAAGCAAGCTGATCTGGCATCACCACTGATGCTAATCGTGCTAAAACTGTATTGTCCCTGGAGGTCTAAAATTACCTTGTAGGAATTATAGTATTAAAAAGTACACAGGAAAGTATTCTGTGGGCAGGGATAAGGCACATCTAATCTACAGGATGTTCTTGTGTCATTATTGTCTTATATGTTGTACTACAGGGCCAATTATAAATAGCTCTGCAGTTGACAGATGGGAAATGTTTTTAATCACAAATCTTATTCTCTAAGCTTCTGTGTACCTTCTCCCTGGACAAATATGTGACAATTGATTAATATTAAACCAAATGTTTTTATTGAAATGATAAATAGCAAACACATTATTGGTTAGCAGCAATTTTTGGAAACAGTGAATTAGAGATGATCATGTAATAAAATGGAAGGAAACCCAAGTGGAAACGTAGAGCATTTAGGTAGAGACTGTCAAGAACTGCAGTCAGTCAGCTAGGCAAGACTGTTAGAACTTACAAAGAGATGAGAACAGGGCTGTTTGATTTGGAAGTCAGGTTTTAAGCCATAATTTTTGATTGCACAATTGAATTTAACTCTTAGTTAACAAGTAGACTTAGCATTTGAAGTGCAAATTCCCTGTGTTCACAGTCATCTCAAAGGATCTTTTCCTCCTGCCTGGGAAGTCTTACAAAGTAGGGGTTTTTTGCCATTGCAGTGCAGTTGATTTCAGAGAAGGCCTAAATGACATTTCAGAAGTCTTCTTTTCTAAGGCACAGCAAAAAATTCCTTGGCTTACCTGTCAGCAATGTTCTAACTCTTCTGTGTCACACATCTGTCTGCTTACACCACACTGTTGGATGATTACCAAGTTTATGGGAATATTTGTGACCACTCTTACCTGAGATGAAGGATTCCAGCAGCCAACAGCAGGAAAACATAGGCTGTCTAAAAGATACTGTGCTATCTTTTATAAAAATGCATTATGGCTTCTGGCACTTCCTAGATGGCTGAGTTCAAGCGCTGGAGACTGTGGGACTGGGGCATTGTGACTCAGCTGTTTGTTGCATAGTGTTCATTAATATCTTGTATATTTTCCTGCAAGGACAGTTATAAATAGTTTTGTAGTGATCATATGGGAAACAGTAAGCAAAATCCTTACTCAGCACTACCAGGGAATAAGCTTCCCATCACCCTTCCCCTGCTTTCCTTCTCTGACACCCTTGTTCCCTGAATACATTTGTTACTGGGATAGTGGCCTCAGCCTGGGCACTGGTGGTGCTGGGACTCCTCACCTAATGGGGTGAACAGAAGGGCAAAGAACCATGAGGAATGCAAGGAACCTGACACTGCCCCCACCTTCACATGCCAGCTAGATCAAATGGCTATAGGTCTGATTCAGGGTCCTCTGAAGTCCATGCAAATATTTGTGTTGATTTCAGTGGCTTTGGCTCAGCACCTGTGTACACAAATGAAAGTAAGCTTCTTTTCCCAAAAAGGGACAAAGTCATGTTTTCCTTTCATAGAGAGAAGAGGAGTACCAATACCATCTTCCCTGTTCTGCTCCTGAGACAGTCCATCTAGATGTTATTGTACATCTTGGTCAATTGTTAGAGCTCTAGCTCCTGAGAAATTCTTCCTTGTATATACCCCTCCATTCTTCTTGTTATGAGACAAATGAATTATCCATAATGTTTTTTGCCTCACAATTCTGAATGTTAAAGGAATAATCTAAGAAAGAAACATTTTATGGAATATGTTCATTCAAAGAGATGGAAAATATTTGCCTTTATTCCCCATGGTAGCTGTAAGTCAGTGTGAGTGGCAGAACACATTAATTCTTCAAAAGCACTTTCCACTTGTGCTACCATGCAATTTCTGTTTGGTTGTTTTTTGTTTTCTTTCAAGCCTTTGTACCTAAAATTGTGTGGTTTGATTGATTTTTTTTTTCTTGGAAGAACATAGATAAGGAATTCACAAGCAAATAAACACTAAGGCTACAGTCCAGGGAAGTTTACTGTTTCACAAATCATTTAAGTTCATGTTTCTGCATCTGTCTGATAGAGTACATCCGTTGTATCCTTACATGATGTAGCTTATTTTAATGAGCTACATCTATTGCATGTTCTAGGCATCAGCATCACTGCATAAAAAGTGTAATAAGGTCAAGCTCCAGGGACTTGCATGACTTAAATAAATAAATAATGACTTTATGGTCCATAATTTGTCAATTTGATTGCCTGCTGTTGGGCTAACGGTCTGTATTTAATCCATCTTCTTCACCAGCATTCTGTGGTTTCAAAGTGTTTCTCAAAGGTTGATCAAGCCCCTCATTATAGAATCCTGCTTTGAAACTTGGACCATAAAAACATTTTTTTACATGTTGTCAAGGTCATAATGAAATAGAAATTAAGATGATTATGGCAGTAATACTATGAGATTGAGAAAATATTCCATATTGGTGTTCTTGAGCTAGAAGGAGATGGTGTTTTTTTCCTTTGAAATGCCAAGGAGTTCAGTTATTCTGTTGCAGGAGTATGTTTCTATTGATCTCTTACAATTGATTTCTAGAAGTTGTTTCTGGATACAGCACTTTTAAATAAAATCTTGTATTTTGGGGAAAACATATAGCAATGGAGTTTTAAGAACTCTGGCCATGTTTTTGTAAGTCACAGTATTTTGATGAAGGCTAAGGTTCTGTATTCTGGTCAATAATAAAAAATTTTCCAACTCTTTATTGAATGCCACACTTGTTTGGGTGAAGTCCTTCTAATTGGTTACCTGCTTGGGAGACCATACATTAAATGCTGCTTGAAGTAGTCAGAGGTCTTTGCACACACCCCCACCCTTCCTCCCCACTTAACAAGAAGGAAACAGGAAGATCACAACATGCTAGAATGTCTCCATGCATTCCTGGAACAAGAAAATGCCTCTTTTTTCTTTTTTTCTTTTTTTTTTTTTTTCCTTTCTTTTTTTTTTTTTTCCCCCCTACTGCTTAACTAGTCTTTCTGAAAACATCTGAAGATTCTTTTCAGGAGGCATAAGAGGAAGAAAGGACCCAGACATAATTACTTCCTAAGCTCTTGTGGCAGTGGTGAAGGGTTGCAGGAGGTGATAAAGATGGGCATGTGTGTGTGCAAATCAGAAGAAATTAGGGAAATTATCACTTTGGAAGCTGGCAGTGTAGTTTAGAAGGGAACAAGTGAATGTGAGGAATGATGTTTCTTGACTCAAGGGCCAAAATCCTGTTTAACCATGAGAGAACATGAAGGGTGGTTGGCTAAATATCAAATGAATAATTGGATAAGGTGAGCACATAAAGTCATGAGACATGCCCTTGACCAGAGCAATAGTTGATGCCACGTTATTTCTGCCGGGTTTCTGAAACAGTCCAGACAGAAATTGCTGGCAGATGTCTTTGCTCTTAGGCTCTGTACAGACAACTCTACAATCCCTGGACCTTTATGAACCACCTTCAAGGCTATTTCTGGCACTGGCCAGAATCTCTAAGAGGTGGTAAGGGTAAGGGTAGAAGTATGTGGTGAGCAGAGGACAGAGGCCTTGCTAAAGGGCTGAAACACCACTTTGGAGATTTTTTTATTTTATTTTATTTTATTTTTTTAATTTTGCATGTTAGAACACAAACAAATGTTAGACTTGGAGAGGCTTCTCTTTATTTTTTTGTGGTTTTTTTCAAAGACAGCTAGCTGAGGACTCAGCAAGCCTAATTTTTAAGCTTTTAACTGTTTCCTGAGATTTCTCAGACCAGGAAAAATAAACTCCCTGTATGAAATGCCTGGTGTCATTTTCCCCTTCTTTAACCTGGACTCTGTGTTCCTCATGCTAGTAAGCTCTGCTGCTTCTGGTCCAATTCTTTTTGTTGCTTCTAACTTCTTTTGGCTGGTTCAAGCCCAGACATATGACAAGGAGTTGGCAGAGAGCACAGCAGAAAGCAGTGGTTTCAAGGTATCAAAGATAGCTTGTAGTTGACATATTACACATACATAAGGAAAAAGAGTTCGTTTTGGCTGATGAGGGCTAGCTACCACCACAGGTATAGTCAAGCCATGGGGCAGAAGTAAGGAAGACAGAGTGAAGAGGTATAGGAACAGGTTTGCTTGCCATAAACGG
The DNA here is from genome assembly GCA_024611175.1 of Megaceryle torquata. Taxonomy (NCBI): domain Eukaryota; kingdom Metazoa; phylum Chordata; class Aves; order Coraciiformes; family Cerylidae; genus Megaceryle; species Megaceryle torquata. The sequence goes on from JANIJG010018961.1 coordinate 170,259, forward strand.
ACAAGCAAAGAAGTCTACTGATTTCAGTGCCACCTCTGTTTCACCTCTAGGTGAAGCCAGCAGCATATATTCGTGATCTGGTAGAAGAGCAGACTAATAATAGCATTGTCAACACTGTTCCTGGACTGAACTTTGGTTGGGAGGACACACCAAGTGTCAGGTCGTGCTTGTTGCCATAAATTATGAAGGAAGTGCTCAAGAAATGCCTTTGTTTGCAGCCTGTCAAAATTTTGTGTGATCCTCAGAGCTTACAGTTGTACCTATCTTCCTCACAGATGAGGAGGGTGAGCATCAGCCTTGATGGCCAGCTTGCCACTAGAGACAGTTGTTATTTGATTAAAGCATTCCAATGGTTCTGATTTGAGTCAAACTATTGATATAAGGCAAAGTTGGAGGTTTTAGAGTTGTTCAGGTGCAAATATGCCAGGGAAACAACAAAAAAAAGAAGGGTATTGTCAATTGTGTAGCAAAGGGTATATCTAAGGCTGCCTGTCAGTGAAAACATGAACTTAAATATGGCTTCATTTAAGGTGCCTAAAGGCCTGCACCATGAGAACAGATAGGGCATTTCAGCCCAATACCATCACAAAAGCAGTGCTTGGGAACACTCTTTTTTTAGCAGTGTGGATGTGACCAAGGGGTAATTCACAGTGACTGCCAGGATTCCAGTGCTTTCTAAAGAAGTGATTTTAGAGAGGGAACAGTATATTACTGTGACAAAATACTTATACTGCCTTATCCAACTGTCTTAGTTCACAATCTATGCACATAAGGGACAAAAATAGGAGATGTTAGAAATAATGTAAAGTGTCTAGCATATGACAAAAAAAAAAAAAAATTGTAATGATTACAGGAAATAAAAGTGAAATATAACTTCATCTGATTACGAAATTACACAACCGAAGGAGGGTGACACTAGTATCCTACCATGTTCAGTGAGCTGTTAACAGACAGTTACAGTCTTCTGGAAAAATTTGAGGCATGGCTATAAATCTGGTTCAAGAGGAACACTGATGATTGGCTGAATGCCGCAGAGCCCTAATCTCTCTGAAGTGTTTAAGGATAAGTCAGAGCTGGACTGTGCACAGGTTCAGCAATGTTGCAGACAAAAAGAGATGACCAGCTTGTCATGGATAGTGTCTTGGCCTCAAAGTACTGATAAGACCAAAAATGTCACACTTAACTCTCTCTCGCAAGTGACTGGGAAAGGGAGGACGTCAACCTCCCTGCTGCCAGAGTTGCATGAATATGCTTGCAAAATTATACTGTGCCCCAGTAAGAATACATCAAGCTTCTACCTTCCTAGCACTGCTTTGGTACCAACCAATATCCTCTCTCTGTATCCACTCATCCTTGCCCCTGCTTGTCTAAGAGAAGGACACCAGTGCTGCATATAAAGTAACCGTGTGTTTAGAATAAGAAACCAGAGCCTTTTTTAATAATGTACCTTAAGAAGATGAAATATTCATAAAATGACAAGCACATTTCTTCAAAAATGTCTGCCAAGGTAACATTTGCCAGTTTCTGGTACGATAGGGCTATTTTTGAGCATTCTCCTAGACATGTGGAACTCTGGAAGAATTTTTTTATGAGAAACAAGAGTCAGGTATTCAACAGATACTAACAAATGTTGAAGTCTTCTAAAAGTCTGGTTTGGATGGTGGAGTGAGTGGAGGACATGGACTCTTCTAAAAAGTATGCCCTAAATCAATAGTGAGGAATTATAATTTCCATTCACACTGAGGAATTCCTTCATATAAGTCCATTTCACAGTAGGGTTTGAACAGGCTCATTTTTGTGGACTCTTTCTGATTTACTCTAATAATAGAAAGGGGGGGGGAAAAAATAGAGAGAAACTGGTCCTTTAATATGACAGAACGGTTTGCAAGGTCAGCTACAATTTTACACGTGCAAGGTAGATAGCTAAAGGCCAAATAAATATCTGGAGTAATTTCTTAACAGGGAGTGCAGGGAAAATAATTCTGGCAGCAGTCTCAGGTAAGGAAGAGATGGGCAACCAAGACATGATTTTTTCACAGAATATTGTTTTGCAGAATGGTCATAGTAAGTCACTCCTTCCACCAATGCATACAGTGATATTAAGGACTAAAATTCATCTAAGAATTAAGAGTGTAGCTCAAAATGAGGCACCAACAATAGTCTAAAATGATGAACCGAGCCAGACCAAAGTCTTAAGACCATGAAAATAAGAATTAGAAGGGAGGATCAAGCTGAATGATCAGTATTTAAAGGTGCAGATTCTAGGAGGAGACCTGTGATGAAAATTAAAATCAGGAAGTATTTCACGAGGAAATAGAGGTACACAGCCTGATAAGGTAAGCTAGAATTGAGTCTTTAGAAAATAATTGTTTAAAATTATCTTTTCTCAACTCCCTTAAGATTCTGAGTTTGAGTGAATTACTCTGGGAACTTATTTGGAATCTAAGGTCTGGAAGTTCTTCTTTTCCAAAGAGATTTTTCTGGGACAGTATTTTGCTACATTAATATCTTAGTTTTGTTTTTGAATGTTCTGCCTGTCATTGTGGTTAATTCCATATGTATAATAATAATAAAAAAAAATCAGTGCAAACAGATAACATGGAACTAGAGATCAGACATGGAAAATTATGCTTTTATGTAAGAAAAACTGGGTTTAAAAATAAAACCTCACAACATAGTAGTTAACATGAAAACAAAAATAATACATCTGTAATTACACTATTTTTCATGCTGAAAATGTAAAGCATTTTAGACACTAGACAGATATGTAGAAAAATGAGGTCTTGATTTCACACCGCAATATCTGTGAGTAGTTTTTTTCACATGAGTAACTAAATTTCCATGTATATGATCCTAGTTCCGCAAATGCTTCAGTATGCAACTTGAACCATTTTGTTTAGGAAGGGCATGAACCTAAATGAGTTGTATATTTGGGATCAAACTTCTAAAAAGGGGTACAAAAGTTGAAGCTAATGACTGTATATATAATAGTTTCAGTGTAATTACTCAGATATGGACAGATATTTATGAGTCTAAGAATTTGCAGAAGAGGATTATTAGATCTGAATCTTATTTTAGATTATGGTCCAGTTTATTACTTTGTCCAGAACTAAATACATATTTTAGATCTTAGGCTTTGATCTTGAAAATACTTAACACTTGTTTAATTTCACCACATCTGAAAAAGTTTTGAAGTGTGCTAATATTAGCAGGATAAGGTTCTCCGGGCAAGAGTGAAAACCTGACTTTCTCGTTGAATTTCCACTGATATCAGGATTTGCACTTGTATCCGTGATATATGAGCAACCATAAACCATAAGGAATACATATATGTTTTTAAGTTTACTTTGGGGACTTCCAGACCACTTTCCTATAACCGTGTATTTTGTTTCAGACCCTGCTTTCTGGTATATTTCTACTCTAAAACTAAGATGCAAAAAGTTGAACAAAAGTAATAGCTATTTCATTTGTTGTCTGAATGATCATGATAAAGAGTCAGTAACTAGAGGAAGAGTACTGCATGCTTCTTGTATAAAGGGGATACATCTGTGAATAACAGTTTAGTTGGCACATCCTTAATACTGACAGCCAGATTGCTAATATCCACAGCTGATTGCAATGCTAAATTGACTAAAGAAAATGAAGGCTGGCTACTTCAAGGTTTTCTGGGAAGCTGGAGCTTCTAGGAAGTTTTAAGAAGGATTGTCATGATTGAATTTGTGATTCTCCTCTAACCTCAGTATGACTTCATCATCTCTTGAAAAGTAGACTCATGGAATAATTCAGGGTGGATAAGGCTTCCTGTTTAAAGCAGGGCCAGCTCTGAGATCAGACCGTGTTACTTGGAGCTTTATCCATCCTGGTCTTGAAAACCACCAACCTCCCTAGGTTACATAGTCCGTTGCTTGAGCATCCTAATATGGAAAAGCTTTTGTGAGGAAGTAGGAGATGCTGAGCAGGGTTTATGTGCTTTCCTGGGGCATGTAAGGAGCAAGAGAAAATAACTTTCACAGACAAGTTTCAAGAACCAGGGTGGGAAGCTCCCTGGGAGAGCACAGAGGAAAAAAAGAGGTGAGTCTCAATTTGTTTCAATGCATCCTGTTTTTAAGGGTGGTAAGAATTTGGGTGTGGAGCAGCTGTAAAGTGCAATGGATGTGATTAATCTCTGCTGTGTGGTATATCTGTTTTCTTCAAAATAATGTCTTGTGATACCAACAGTGCCTAGAGAGTCAGTTCCAAAATATTGCAGTTGAAATATCAGAGGTGTTAAAAAAACCCCCAAACATTAGCAGCTGCTTGGTACTAAAAGGCCAAAACTATTCTTATGCAGCAAAGATTATAGGAGCCTGGGTAGAAAAGTTCTGCTAACATAGGAAAGCTAAATGGACATAATTTGGGTTTTCAAATAGTAGAAAAGAAAGTTAAATGTCATTCTGATAACTAGAAAGTGTTTATGAAATCTACTGAAGGGGACATAAATAGTATTGAAAATGTGTAATTAACTTAATGGTGAGAAATGTACTAAGGATGGAACTAGGATCTGTATTTCTGTTGTGTTACAACAGATCCAAAACATCCACACAGTGCAAACAACCCTTTCAGTCCCTTGAGCAAGACACTAAAAGGGTTAGCAGAATTAGAATGTGCTGAATAAAGTCAGATGCAAGATGACCGAAGGGATGCTATGGCCACCATATACATGTATGGAAGGAGGTAAAGCTATCAAGTTATCTCTTAGCCTGTGAGAAGAGCTGAGAAGGCCAAACCTCGATTATTATTATTACTTTCAATTATTTTATTTTTTAAATGTTTGGGGTTTCTTTTTCTTTTGTTTTTGATTGATTGTGGGTTTTTTTTTTTCCCTTTTTTCTTCCAGCCTATGGTTTTGGCATCTTGAATTAGAATCTTCTCCTTGGGCAGGTAAGTTCAAATGCTTTCTGTACAGGATTGCATTGGCACATAAGATGAACCAAAATCTCTTTAACTGGAAATAATGATTGATTATATGCTTATTTAGGATGGAAATTATTATGTGCTGTAAAAATCTATGTAATGTATGACAAACTATAAAAGCTTTAAATGGAGTGAGAACTAATATCCAATTGGGATGAGTAAGACTGGTTATTTAGGAAAGCTGCTACGATTTGTGTAGCAAAGGAATTTGACTGAACATAAGTAAGGTAATTGGACAAGTAGAAAGACTTCAAAAGAAAAAGGCCACCCAGAGATTCACAGACTCATTACAATTTCTAAACTGACCTATTCCCTGATTTATAGTAGATATTCCATGGAGAATATTGCTAGGGGACAACAGTGAATGCTGCTGTGATTACAAGGTGAAAGACTTTAGGAATTGCCACAGAGGAGCTGAAACTAATTTTTCTTAGTTTATTGAAGATTCTGAGCTGATACAAGTTTATGTGGTTTAGAGACTGCCCTTCTGAAAGAAGACAGTCTGGGGGTATATACAGGCAACATACAGATCTAACTGCAATAGAACTATACCCAGATTGAGAAATACAACTGCTGGTTATTGGATTGACTTATGAGTGGATTCATGAATATGTCTGTAAATCAGTTGAGGTAAAAACAGACCGTATACCACAGGAGTCTATATGATAGAAACTACTCTACAGAGAGCCCTGTTAGGCTCGGAAAGTGTCCATGAAATTGAAAAAAAAACCCCTTCCATTTGAAATCCTGGTTTGAAAAGGGCATGATTGGAATATACATGATTAGAAAAGGAAATGTGGTCTATGAGGACTCTTCATGGAGATCCTTGCCTAAGCATAGATTTTTTTGCAAAGGTGTTGCAAGTGTAATGGAACATGTTGAGATTGGAAGGGCGTCACTAGATAGTGTCAAATTGTCCCTGTGCTGACTGTTGGAGAAGCACTAATGGAATTTTAACTAATCTTTTCTGCTCCTTAGGTCTCATAATGTGTAGCTTTCTTTACTCGAAGGGCCTGAGTACGTTATCAGGGTTTAAGCATTAACACATTTCCAAGAAACATAATGCTGGAAAACAAACAAGACGTTGAAACACTAGGAAGACTTGCTCACTTCTGTCTGAATTTGATCTGTAATTTGTATGCATTGCATTAGTTTATTTTTGTTATGAAAAAGGTCTTGTTTAAATTGTTGTATGTTACATTTCATAAAGCAACTGTTTATAAATTTGTAGTATAACCCCTCCCTTCCCCCTCCTTCCCTGCATACAGGATTCCAGATGAATTAATAACTGATTGTGTTCAGCAGTCCATAAATTTATACTCTTTTCAGCCAACCTCTTATGAATATTTGCATGGGTTAGCAAAAATAGTTTGGTTATGAGAATACATTCTGGAGAGTTTAACAAATTTATTCACATTGCAAAACATATCATACATCTTGCTGTATGAAGATGATGTTAGAGACTTAGGGGCAGAACAAAAGTTTCAGTGCCAGAATGTAATGGGTTTCTTGAACTGAAGGTGGTTAACAGTGGTTAGCCAAAGAAATATATCTCAGGAATGACAAATAGGGCAGAAAACTTACTCCAAGAATGTACAATATTAGTGTGTCTGAGAATATTTCAAGCAAAGCAATGGGACTTTTGCTAAGGGAGTAAGTTGATGATCTTAACAACATCCTTTCTTATAAGTGTTCCTGATGGTGAATGCTCTCAGAAGAGAGAACATCAGGAGTCGCTGGCTTTGTGTTTCTTGAGAACAAATGTAAAGAAGCCAATGCACTCACTATAAATGGAAAGTCACAAGGACAGTAAGTATAAACCTCCAGCAGTGCTTCCACTTTCAGAGTTGGTTAGGCAGCCTCATGAGCTTCAGAGTGTAGTGACACTGTGATGTTAAAGCATGGTGGATCAGAGGTGATTGTTATCAGTGTTCCAAAAGGAATCAGTACAGTCTGTTTATGGGTGTGGGGAATTCTGAGAGTTTACCCTGTCTTCTCTTCTACAGATATTGATTTGTGCTTTACTAATTGCTTGGATTCATCTATGGTAGTTGTTGTGTTTAGTTGAAATATTTACTTTTCTTGTCTGATGTTCCAAGATTAAAAAACACCTGAAGGGCAACGCTACTATATCCAGTCATTGGGTCTTTTATGACCCAATCCATATCCTACAGCTAATGCCAGGAAATACCAACATTTCTTTGTGTTAAATTACAATGGCTAATATGCTGAAAAAATATTGTCTTTTATTAAATGAAACAATCTTTCAGCAGCTCCTCAAATAAGTCATATAACCAGCAATTTTTTGTTTCACACTAAAGGCTGAGATGCTCACTTTGCAGCTCAGAATTGTCACCCAGCTTCTAAGTCATAATAGTAGTGCTCTTTTAATGGGTAACCTATTGTTGCTCCATTATTACTGGTGCCCACTGGCAGAGGACTACCAGTGTCATGTAACCATAAGTAACTGTGTGAATGAACTGTAAGTTGTTAGTAGTTCCTCTGGCATATCATACCCCTTTGCAATGAAGCAATATACCTATTTGGAAAAAAGCCAGCTTGTTTTAACTCTTCAGTGGTGTTCTGTCTGTGATGATTCTCAGATTCAAATACCTTTGCCTAGAAACATTTTCAAATATTTTTCAAGATATATTAGGACATAATTATGCCATATCACATATTCCTGCATTATTGATCAATATTTTTAATGTTATGAGACAGCTGCAGTCTTTTCCAATAAATTTGTTCTTTAAAGTTTTTCTACGTGGTCTACTGCAGAACACTGAACTTCCATCTTTTTCTGCATGTATATAGCTTCATCCCTACTGAAAACTTTTAATATGAAATAAAATGTAAGCCCATCATTCTAGTAATGAAGAGAAGTAATTATATTCCTAGAAAACAAGAAGGTTGAGAAGGTATTTTCTGCTTATACACAAAAATGACAGAAGCAGTTTCTCCCTTGCACAGATGTGAAAGAAAAATAATTTCAGGTCCTGATGGATTCAGAAAGGTTTAAGTGTAGTAATTTACTTTTATCAGCAGTGTCTGCAGCAACTGCAAAGCTGAACACGGTGACTTTAACAGGGACAATAAACTTTCTGAGAGAAGATTAATTTTGTTTTCAGATAAAAGGGAAAACAGCATACTCTGTAACTAGATTGTTGCATGCTACAGCAACACAGATTTCAGCCTTCAGTTACAAATCATTTTTTTTTTAATCCAAGTTAAGAAATAAAGTTAAAGCAAACCACTTGTTATTTTTGTCAGTTTGGAGATTTTTAGGTAGGTAGTACAAATTCAGCATGCAGTATAAGAGGTGAAGGGTATAACTTGGAGGTGGTGAGATTAACTGGACATTATTTTGCAAGTACAGTTGTATCAGGTCAGATAAAATCTATCTGTCCTAGTCTTCTGTCTCTGAAGGATGGCATATACCTAGGGAAACAATTTTAAAAGGTACTGTACAGACAGATACTTCCACTGGTATAACTCCTTGAGATAGAAGTTTACAAGCCCAGACACTGCATCTCTGTATTTAATTCCATTTGATATTTTTTCCCCTTATAAAAATATATCAAGACACTTCATGAGTTCATGTATGCAATTATTTTTTGCAAATCCTGCAGCAAGTAGTTCCATAGTTTAATTACACTTTATCAATTAAAATGTTTCTTTTCATACAATGGCTTGGAAGGGACCTTAAAGATCATCAGGTTCCAAATGCCCTGCTATGGCAGGGACACCTCCCACTAGACCACATTGCTCAAGGCCCCATCCAACCTGGTTGTGAACACATCCAGTGATGGAGCATCCACAGCTTCCCTGGACAACCTGTTTCAGTGTCTCACCACCCTCAGAGTGAAGAATTTCCATCTTATTTCCAATCTAAATCTACACTTTTCTGGTTTCAAACCATTATCCCTAAACCTATCACTACAGGCCTTTGTAAAATGTCCCTCCTGAGCTTTCTTGTAGGCCCTCTTCAGATGCTAGAAGGCTGCAACAAGGTCTCCCCAGAGCCTTCTCTATTCCAGCCTGAACAACCCCAACTCCCTCAGCCTGTCCTCATAGGAAAGGTGTTCCAGCCCACAGTAGACCTCCTCTGGACCTGGTCCAACAGATCCATGTCCTTCTTGTGTTGGGGGCTTCAGAGCTGGATGCAGTACTCCAAGTTGGGTCTCACAAGACCAGAGTAGAGGGGCAGAATCACCTCTCTTGACCCTGGCCATGCTTTTCTTGATGCAGCTCAGGATATGGTTGGCTTGGCTTTCTGGGCTGTGTTTGCACATTGTTGGGTCTTCTAACTTACTTCAGTAACTTAATTAACACTCTATTTTGATGGCCCCTGTTTTGTTTTTGGTGGCTTTGGTTGTTTTTTGTTTTGGTTTGGTTTTTTACTGCTAACAGTGACAATCATCATGTTATATGTCCTACCTGTCTTTAACACATTTGTTTCTCTTTCAAGGCTGTAGTGCTCTAGACTGATTTCTCCTCAAACAGGCCACACCACATTTTTGATCCTTCTTGTTATCCAATTTTGTACTGTTTCTAGTTCTGGCATATTCTTTTTGAGAAGAAACCACCAGAACCACACACACGGCTTCATGACATTTTCTGTTTTGATTTTGACAGGAGATGCTTAGGGAAGTACATAAGAAAAGGTTATCCTACAGAATCACTCTATTCTCCTGGTGCCTGGAGTTTCGCTAGTACCAGAATAGCTCTTTTGTGAGTTAGAAATGTCTACAGCAAAGACTAATTCAATTTCTCTTACTCAATTTACTGTGTGGGTCTGCATTTTTCAGGAAAAAAATGGTTGGGTATAGAAAGGAAGAAAGTACCAGGAACTCCTAAATTTAAAGGGAGGAAGCAGTGTGAAACTCTGACCTAAGTAATACATTCTGAATTAGAACTGTAGAAGTTGTTACTTTTTTTGGGGGGGGGAAAGAAAAAAAAAAAAAAGAAAAAAAAAATCTAAGAAATTTACTTGGGCTGCAGGGGGGAGGTTCAGTAGTTGATCCCAAAATAAATAAGCACTTGTAGTCAGCCCAAAATCAAATTTTTGTGTGAATTGAAACAAATAGTCATTGCCAGTAGGAATGTTCAAACCCATATGGAGAAAATGCAGTTTCTAGGGCCTGATCTCAACAGCAGAGGTTCTCAAATATTCGACTTTTGCACCATATGCTTTCATGACCCATTGTAACCCCACATCCTATTGCTGTGAATAGGAATAAAGGCTTTCCTATACATGTTTTCTTTTTTCATGTTTCTGAAAGAAATGAGACGTTGTTTAACAGCAAATCTAATTTGGATGTGATTATTGCTGTTGAGAGAATAAGTGCTGGCTGGCTGGGTAGGGAGCCAAGAAAGGTTTCTAGCCACAAGCAAAGAAAACAGCAAGATGGAACTCAATGATTTCCATGCCCCTGCCAAAAGGATAACACCAAGTTTGAGGGAAGGTCTCTCATGGGCATAAAGAAATTACATTTTCATATTGGGTACTGGAGCAGCCCACTGATGAATTACAGCCCCAGAAGACCTGTAAGCAGGTGGGAAGAGGTCATAAGCATCTGGAGTTTGTAAGGAGAGGTAGATGTAAAGGCATAGGACTGTTGTTATTTCTTTAAACTTTTGTGTATCTGCAAAAGAAACAGCAGTTCATAATTTTTTTTTTCTGAGCAAGACGATTCAGATACTTTGCTCCATTCACTAGTATCATCCTTGGCTGGTTTGAAGTAACTGTGGAGAATAACCATACAAGAAGTGTGTATTGGAGGTGGGAGGGACATAGTGGGGAAGAGCGTGAGGAAATTAGGATCTAGGTTTGCCTCCCTTCTCTCTCCTCCATCCTGGTAGAGAATCACATCAGTAAGAACAGCTAGCAGACTATAAGAACTTGGGCCCTAATAAGTAAGATATTTACCTCTACCCTGAAATTCCTCAGATTGCACACAGTCCCCGGGTTCCTTGGAAATTCTATTTGGCAAAACTTTTAATAACAGTGGAGAACAAGTGCAAGTGAATGTTACAGAAGACTGACAAAAATCAGTGTCAACCATATGTAGTCAATAGGTTGTATAACCTGCATGATTCCAAAAGTTATGTTTCACTTTAGGTAAAGTGGGCTTTCTCTGAGTCAGTTATAACCTCTTCTGCCTTGCTTACACCTCCACTGCATGCTTGTATCACTACAGTTGCAAAGAAACTACAGTTTGTGCTAAGCCTGTAGCTGTTGCTCTATGTGGTTAAATACCATGACTGAGATCTATCCCCCAGCTAAACTGAAATGGAGACTTCAGTAGCTCACTGTGGGACTGTCTTGCTTACAAAAATAGAAAGTATGGCTTACAACAAAAAATTGTCATTGCCTATACACATCCACTAACTTATAAGGTTATAAAGAACTCACCACTGAAATTATTTAAGTAGTTTAGCTGGAAATACTTTTCTTTTAGAAAACTCAGTCAAGAAGTGAAAATCGGATGTATTTTTGTAATTTTTATTTTTTTTTAAAGAAAACACTAAAAAAAAAAAAATCCCATAAAGAGCAAGCATCTTTGCAAAAAAGTTGTTGTTTGGGGTTTTTATGTCCTTGCCAAATGCCCAATTTTCTATTGCATAGTTTTTACAAAAGTTTATCTGTGAAGTGCTATTAAAATGGAGAGGAGGGTTAAAATCTTACAAAGAAAAAATAAAATAAAATAAAATAAAGCTGCTTGGACCACAAAGGAACGTTTGGGGAATGTATGAAAACTTGTCTATGTCTTGTTGATTTGCCCTGAAACTGCTAAACAGCTAATGAAGCAAAAGTTCAACTCAGACATTTTCATCTAGAGCTGACTGAAAAATGGCATTTTTCCAAGCCCAGAAGTTTCAGAAAAAGCTTTCAGTTTCCTCTAATTTTTTTTTTTTTTTTTTTATGGGATCAGATATTTTTGTTTTTTAATTCCTTTTCTTTTTT
>JANIJG010018962.1:0-23800 GCA_024611175.1 Megaceryle torquata
ACCCACCAGCCCCCTAGAGCACCTGCCAGGCACCCGTTGCTCGCCACATCAGACTGTGCACTAGCACTTGGCCCCCGCCCCGTGCTTCAACCCCAAGGTGACACCCCCCCCCCCAAAATGAACAGTGAGTGCTGGGGAGAGGGACTTTCTCCTTCGCATGTACCAAAGAAGCTGCATGTCTGAGAGGGTGTAACAGCACAGGCGAGTTGCACGGGCATCAAGCAGCTGGTAACACTGGCACCAGCTAAAAGAGCTGCATTGAATTGTTGAAGGCTCAGAGGTACAGAAATACTAGTGTGGTAGGATACCAAGACTACTTTTCTGTTGTACTACTTGCTGCTCTTGTATCTACTGTGTGCATAACTGCAGCTGTCAGCTGTACTGATGGGGAAATTGAGTTGTACAGCCTGACAAGGCTGGGAACGGCCCAAAATGACAGTCTCTGCTTCCTAGTGAGGTTTCTAAGTTTGAAGTTTATAAATCAGTGATGCTTTCTGATAGTATTAGGTTATTTATTTTGTACATTAGTGTGTATGCACAGCAGATCTTCTTATTCCATGATTGAGTTTCACCAGTTCCTTTAAAAAGTCAAGGTACATGATCCCAGGAGCAAGATCAGAGGCAAAGTTAAAAGTTCTACCTTATGACAAAAAGGAGAAAACTGTGTGCAGTATTTCAGTATGTACTCACTGAAATGCCACTGTATTTTTTTTATCTTTGGTTTTAGCAGGCATAATAGATATTGTCAACTCCAAAAATGGCACTCAGGTGTTTCTAATAGAGTCTCATGTAAAGAATATGAACCTTTTTACTCAAGGACTTGTTTCTGTTTTTTTGTTCATTTTTTTGCTTTGTTTTGATTTTGTTTACTAATTCTGACAGTTGTGACTTATCTGTTTCACTTAGGTGAATAATTAAAGTTTTTGAGGACTACGTGGAGCATGTTTTTTAAAATGCCTTAATTACATTTGGCTTTTCTGAGTCATCCGAAGGAAGTTTCCATCTTACTGAAAAGGTACAACATTTTTAACTCTAGCTTGCTATATGACAAGGAAAAAAGTCTTCTCTTTAACTTATGAAATGTATTACTGGTATAATTGTCAGAAAGGAAATATGACAGCCTACTTGAAAAACATAATATAGTTAATGTCTTGCAAGCTTTTTGTCCAAAGGGTTAAACTTCACAAAGACAGATGAGAAACTGAAGTTCAGTTTCTCCTGTGTGGCTTTCATATGACTAGTAATAGCAGTGGTAATCCTTCTGCATGGCACTTAGCATCAATAGGCAGCTTAGAAATGCCAGATGTAATTAAAATACTTGGATACAGAGAAACACTTGGCTATTAGCATGATTGAGCAAAAATAACTTAAGTAAGTAGTGTTGCTATTTATATATTCTTTTGATGCAGAAGTCTCTTTACAAAAATTATCTCAAAACATAATTACTTTGAAAAAACGTCTAGCAATTATCATAACTTAAATCTTTTCTTATCGCTTCATAGAATTTTTATTGCTAAAGAAATTAAATGATGCCAATTGAACATTCTAGTAATACAGTATTTTATAAATTAATAGATAGATAGTTTAATTTTTTTAAGGCTCATTTTAAACTGTTTCCTGTCCCTGCAATTTTCAGAGCAAATTTAATTTTCTGATGAACTATTGTGAAGATGATTAATTTTGCAACTGCAATGCTCATTTTAAGACTGAAAGATTCAGAATAAAATATTTTATGAAATAACAGAATATACTTGATGTGAAACTTTAAGTGGGTGAATGGCATTCCCTTTCAACTCGATGGATATAGGAACAAATGTTCATCTGGTGATTACTAACCTACCTGGATTCCTCCTTTGGGCAGAAGGTGGGAAGGGACTCCACCGTAATTCCCTCTGACCAGGGAGGAGCAGGAGGGGTTGTTTGCCTGTGCAGATACAATCCATTTGCTACTTCTAATTTTGAATCAATGCTCTTCCCCTTACAGAGAGAACCTCTTAGAAATAGGTGAGCTGAATTTCTCTGTGTTTGGGTAGAATTCATACATCTGCCAAGTAGATTTTTAAACGCATCAGAGTGTTGCCATTTTACATTTAAATGTAACTCACTGCAGGATCTTTGGCCTCTTTCAGTGGCATAAATTAGTAGTAAAGCTGCTGAACTTTACTCCATCAGACCCTCATGTAACATAGATACATTGTATGGCAAATGTACCCTTGAATTCCAATCTTCAGGAATGGCTCTTCAGGCATCTGAGAAGTTTGAATCACCCTGGACTTGGGAGTGAATTACCCCAAACTTCCATGTGTCTGACAGTGATGTAAAACTATTTCTAATCATCTGTCCTCCTGCAAAAGGAACTGTTGCTCACACCTCGTATTATGCCTGTAAGAAGTACAAGACAATGAGGAATTAGAGCCTATATATTTCTGGTTTAAAAAAAAGTTAATTTGGAGAATGAACTCATAAATCTCATTTATTTTTCTTAAAAATGAGTGAAACAGCTTTTGCCACTGCTTGTTAAGTGCAGGTTCAGACTGAAGGATGCAATACTGTATTTAATGACTTTAAAATGCAGATTTAGAAGTTCCCTTGTCCTTTATTGTTTTTTGTTGCTCTTTCTGTGGGACTTAATCACCTCTTGGTATGGTTTTTTTTTTCCATAAACAGCATCTTTTTAGCCTGATCATGTGCATTTTTAAAATAAAGAATGAGAATGGGAAGATAATCTTTGCTAGAGACTGCTGCAGGAGTTGCCATTTAAATTCCAGGTAATTGGAAGGAGAACAAAGGAATTCAAGTAGAAAACCTGAGGAAAGGCTTGAAAAAAATGTAAAAGGCAGTGTAGAAAATGAGGGAAAGTGTAAAAGAGTTGGGATTCATATGTGAATAGAAACATTTACTGACTGAAATGGCTGCTATGCAAGTGAAATGTGTATACACATCAAAGAGCATTTAAACTGACTTCTTTCTCAAATTCTGGCATGCAGTGCCATTGAAGATATCTAAAAAGTACTTCCAGAAGTTTTACATTATCTTCCCTCAGTAACTATATTGGTTCCCATTTTTCTAGTTATTTTAAACTAAACAGTTCAAGAGCTCCATCTTCGGGTTTAAGTTATTACTGTAAAAAAATATATTACTTTCCTTTTGCAATAAGTAATGCCTAAACATCCCATAAAATGATGTATCTCTGCTTATACCTTGCCAGTTTGCAGTGCTTAACTTTTGCATTTGTTCAGTTGCCTTTTGATAAACTTCGAATACTTTCTGTACAAGACTGTTTTCAGTTTTTCTTTCATTAATTTATTTGGGTTTGGTGGACTATGTTTTGTCTTTTCAGTTATGATACATAAATAACTTCACAGTTCTTAAAATATTTATGGACCATGTGGACAGATAATAGTGGCAGAACAAATTTTAAACCAGGATGATTTTCAGGTAGGACTTATAATTTGCTAAAAATTAATATGCTTTTATTTTAAAATCAAAGCATATACTGATTTTTGCCAAAGAAAAGTCTGATCATGTTCTTTTGGAAGCTGAATTAAACTGAAAAATTAGTTCTGTTTTTGCCAGTGCAGCAGAATTCTAAAAGACTTAACATGAATATTCCATTGAGGAAATTTTAATCAGTTTTGTTTTTAATAAAACCCCTCCAATCCTTTTAGGATGTCTTTGGATAAAATGAAGTTATTTGAAAAATTCTGCTCCTCAAACAAAGTTGTGGAAGTGGTACATAGTGAAGAAATATTGCAATGTAGGTTAAACTTCATCATAGAAATTCATCATTTATAAGACTGCTCTTATAATTCCCTCTTTTTTTTTTTTTTTTCTCAACCAAGTTTTTATTTCTTTGTATTTTCTCAGTATTTTCAGTGGTGCACACTGCTTACATTCTGAAATGACAAGTACAGGCACTTTAATTTACCTAGATTTTAATTTACCAGTTTTAATTTATCTAGATTATTTTGTTCTGTTAGCTGGAGAATCCACCTTGCTTCTGTTTTCTGTAACAAGACTGTAGAGAAGTACAGTTACCATTTGTGTAATAGAGGAATAGGTGAATTGATGATTTCCCTTTATTGCTTAAATAAAGATAAAGCAAAGCAAAGCTGACACTTGACCCCATCTCTGTCATTACCCCCAGCAAATGCCTTAATCTATAACCAGTTTACCCGAGTATTTCTTGTTTTAGTTTTTTGAATATTGAACCTAAATTAGCAACAAGCACTGATCTGGTTCTACTAAGTATTTAGCCCATCTTTGTAAAATAATTGCTACTCATGATACGTTCAGTATTTTATTGCTGTCTTTTGTATTGAAGACTTTGTAGTCCTTTGTTATTTACTTACTTTCCCAGATTCCCCAGAAGAGTCAGAAATCACAAGCATACCTCAACTCCCAGTAACCCACGTTCTTTCCAAGCAGGAGGTGGAGACAAAGAACACAAAATGCTGAGAGGTCTGATAGCCATTGTTCTGTTTCTGCCGGAGTCACGCTGTATCTCTGCAAACTCTGTAAAAGGAACTCGGATCTGACTTGATGCCCACCTGAAAGATACTTTTCCTTCAGAAGCCTTGTGTGTCTTGGGAAGCTTTGCAATCTTTATGAACATAATTGAATCTCTATTTAAAGTAGATTAAATGCAAATTAAAAATAGCCATAAAATACCTCATATTTAATTTAATGGAGAAATTAAGAATTTCACAATCATGACAGAACCCAAATTCATAACTTCATTAATGGTCAGTGACATTGACTGACATCTCAACTGAGGGTATCACATCAATGCCGCTAGATTTTATCTGCATTTTGGACAATGATGTACCCATTTTCCCCACTACGGACAATCTTAAGTTAAAATGTGACTGTTTGTTTAAAAGAAATGAATATTTGTTAAAAACTAAATCAAAACTTAGTGCTGTTTAGAATAAGGATGCCTTTTCAGATATGACACCTTTGCTGTTGTTTTTTTGTTGCCTTACTGAGAATTGTGTTGTGTTACGTTAGGCAGATATTAACTTAATATCCATTAAAGAACAAATCTATTAAAGGGTGTAGATTAATCTACAATTAATTACTTCTTGCTTTTTAGTTAAATAGTAGTACTAATGTCATTGTTTTATCTCTTAACAGTTCAGCCCTCAAAAGATTTTTGTGAAGTGGAGGGAGGAGACACAATACTTCAAAAACAGTGGGATCTGTCATATTCTAAGTATTTTCTTTAAACATAATGTAACAAATTTCAATGAAAATACTGTTTTTACCAAGAAAAAGATCTTCTTTATCATGAGCTTTGTTGCTGTATTGTTTTAAATGGTTTTAAGTGGTTTTTAATAGGCCAACCCACAGAACGTGTTTCTGCCATTGGTTTTGGTTTTTTTTTTAATATAGTTAGTTTGTTTATTCTTACTGATAATGTTTATGAAACCAAGATAATTATTTTCTGTAATTGTTATAACAACATTCTGTGCACTGTTCCACCTGGATGTAGGACTCTTGCTCTGAAATAGTGCTTTCTTCCACTTTAGGTATTCCAGCTTCATCTTACTGGTTATGTACACAGAACCTGAAGCCTGAAGTTTATGTTATATTCCACAACAAAAATTAAGATGAGTTAAGAATGAATTTCCTTCTAAGTCCATCAGACTCCAGAGTATAGTACTATCACTTTATTTTCTCATTAAACAATGAAAATCTGAAAATTAAATTAAAGACCATTCTGTTCCTTATTGCCATATATGTACTCTTTTTCTCTAAATGCACATTGCTGACTTGGTTTTGGTAATACCAAATACTAGTAATGGGTTTCTTCATGTGTGTTTTCCAGTAACAGCTTTACTACATGATATCCAGAAGTGATACTTCTGTTGTTTGGGAGAAAGATAAAAAACCAACAGTTTTAGACTTTTTTTTTTTTGGTACAGATTCTTCCACATATCAGATTTTGTCTAAAGGTGAAACAATTCTGGTAAATATTTTTGTAAAGGTTTCTTTTAGTAGTTTATCTTATATTATTTAATGTTAAATAATGGTTCTGAGTGGTCTAAAGGTTCATCCTCTACTGATTCATGTCTGTAAACATGGCAACTCCTTGAATGGCACAGGGAAATTTAAAACTTAGAAGGCAAGATTAAAATTTTTTTATCCCAACTCTGTTTCTAAACAATTTAGTACTAAACAGAATGTTTCCACCTTCTCTGGGACAGACCTTTGTGAATACTCTAGATTTGGCTCCAGTGTTCTTTTGAGATGCTGGGCAACATCTGTTCCGAGGGCTTTTTTCCACCAAAATTTGGTTAAGTACAATCCTGCACTTTTTAAATCCTGCAGTTTTAAAATACCTGACATAAACGTTCTGTTTTGGATTACTAAGGTAAATACTTTTATAATGGAGACAATATGATCAAATAAGAAAAACAGTGAAGAAATTTAAGTAAAGCAGTAAGACATTATTTTGGAAGCATGGCTGTACTTGGTAGATATTTTTTCAGTCATTATTTTCTATCGGATACCCTTCTGTATCTTATGATATGTGCTTGCAAAACTGTCATGGAAATTTACAGTAGTGCAACAGAATTTACCATCTTGACAGGTTATTGTCATAATGACACCATAATTTTGTTAATTCTTCTTATGGATATATATTTTTTTTCTTACATTGCTGTAGGACAGAACAAATTGACCTTAAGCAAATACAAGCCAGAATGTGAAGTGGGAGAGGTATGCCACATGTACAATTTCACCCCGCTAGACTGCTGCTAAAGTCAGTTGGTTAGTCAGTTTTGAAAAAGAGTATGAAGATTTTGCAATGGAAAAAGACTACTTATATTGGCAACTGCATTAGCACATAGAATTCATAATAATTTTCAGGGGTTAAAACTGAAACACCCTGTAAATTGAAAATATTTCAATTATTTCATGATCATCTATTGTACAATCTAAAATATACACTTTTCTGTTTTCTGCAGTATAAGCTACAGTATAAACCTGGTTATTAGCTGGGATGGACATACCTATTGAATTTAAGACTATCAAAATCCCAGAGTTATTTTGTGTATTAACTGTTACACCTGTATTTATTCTGTTTAAACAACTTCATACTGTAATGTGAATTTAAGTAGCTTTTCATGTTTTAATGAAAGCAAACAGTCATACTTGGAGAGGAGAGGAAATGGGGGTGGTGCCATAATGAAAAAGTGAAAATCCTTTCCAGCAACAAATACTTAAAACTGTTTTCTATTCGCAGGGAATCTGAAATAGTCAATGCTAAGACAACATTGTGGTAATTTGCATATTTGATTCATTTTTAATTATTAGTCAGATTCTCCAAATCAGAAATATTGTAGTAGCTGTAATGTTATATACTAGTTGTAGCTTTTCAGTGGCATTAGGGTAGTCAGCTAGAGAGCACAGTATATTCAGGTTTAGAGCTCACTAGAGTGTAACTACCTAGCATCCCATACTTCTGTAGAGGACAGATGCTTTGCAGAATGTCAGTGGGAAGGACAATAAACCAAATTGTACAGGCTGAAATCCTGCATATTATGGAAGTGATTATGACTACAGAATTGCAGTTTTTAGAAACAATTCAAGATCTAGAAGCACTGGTGTGCTACAAATCCCATACAAGACATGCAAACCTGCATTACCGTGGGAAAGGCTAAGTAAATCCTTGCCTTACTCTGTTAGCTTCCTATCTCATTATCTCTGAATTAAACAATAGACAGCTCACCATTAAGTGACCTACAACACTAACCCCTTTTTAAGCAAATACATTGTGCACTGGTAAAAGGCAATTGCTAACAGAGTGGAAAGAGCAAGCTTTCAAATCCGAGTATCCTGGACTAGCATACAGCAACTCTGTACTCTCCATGTGTGTGGTGCACATCAGCTGAGACAGAACACTGCAGAAGCCCATGCTTCTGAGAACCTACTAAGTGACATAATCTATTGAGGAGCATGTTGCAGTGCACTGTGGTTCTTGTTTACACAACCAGGTAAGCCTGGAACTGGAAAGAATGAATTCTGTTTTCTGGAAGACAACAAACCTGTTGTCTATCTGGTATTGAATTTTTGATGATAGAGAAAACAGAACAAGGCCCAAAATTAGGACTCCATTCAAGACGATTGTTGAAATTTATATAGCACACTGTTAGGATACCATTGATATATACTTGATGCTAGTGACAGGTTTTTTTCAATCAAAGTTTATGTCAAGCCGAATTGCAATAGTCCACATATATGTCTGACATGAACTGAGATCTGATTGATCCAATATTCCAGTGGAATGGACCAGATGGTGGTCTTTCTTCAGGGAAGGATTTTCTTACATGTCCCCCTGCACCCTCTCTCCTTTGCTGCTGCTTCTCCCAAAGAAGCTTGAGGGTTATAAAGGTGGAAATACAAATGGAGAAGTAACTGAGGATACATTGTGAGTTTTATATAATATAAATTAAGTTTTACGAAAGAAAGGGATGAGATTACCAAACTAAACCACATTTGTAGATCTCTGTAGAGAATGGTGCCATGTCTAAAGAGTGCTAGAAGATGGAGCAGGGCATGTTGGACACAACAGAGGCTGAGGACGACAACTCTTTTTGGCACTGAGAGACATCTGGGAGCATTCTGCAAGGGCAGAATAATAGACTGATGAGCAACGTGACCTAGCCCAGCTGCCTGCTCAGTGACAAGGTACCTTCAGATAGGAAGTTACTCAGGGCCTTGACAACTTGAATTTGGAGAATCTCTATCTTTGGAGATTGTCTGTCTTTTCTATGCAACTGTTCCTCTTTTTTTTTTCTTATTTTTAATCATAATTTCCCTTACTGCAACTTGTCATCATTGTTGCTTGTCCTTTTGTGGTGCACCTCTTAAAAAAGTTTGAGATATTCTTCCCCGTATGTCCCCTTAGGTAGGGAAGGACTGCAGAGGTGGTGGTGTGTACCTCAGTGTTTTATTATTCAGCCTGGGGCCAACATTTTTATTGCGCTTTCTCAATTGCATGTGTTTCTGTTGGCCCTTCACATCCCTTGCCAGTTTCAACTTCTAGTTAATCTGCTTAAGGAGAACTTAAAATATTATTTTTCAGAAAGGTGCCTCTAATGAAATCATCCTGGTCTGCTAGTATGGCATGAAAACCCCAAACCATTGTTTCTGCATGAAGTATGTTGGGCTACTTGTAAATATGTTGTTTTTCTCACGTAATAAGGATTGCTTGGAGATCGTGACTGGCTCATCAGCAATATCTTTCCAAGGCTGAGTGGGGAGCCTGAGTTCTGCTTTTTGTTTCATTCGATGTACATCTCATTTACCTTTTTAGTGGAATTTCATTTTTAAAGAGAGCAATAAGCATCGCGATGAATTTATAAACCTGTTTAATCTCTTATTTTAGTTTACAATTTAGGTTGTGAACCATTCATCCACTTACAGTGACAGTGTTTCCAAATCCTATTTGCTTTCCTCTTTGTCTGTACTATTGTCTATCACACAATATCTGTCCTTGGTCTTATATTTTCCTCTGTAAAATAAAAATTACATCAAAGTAATTCTTAATTCTCTACATGCCAACCTTCACAGGTAGGGCAGTCCACATGTATATGATACCTAACACCACGCTGTCTTGTTGTCAGAATCTGATAACAGTCTTCACCCCCCAAATTTTTAGCATTCTGTGCCTCAAAGTATTATAAATGGTTTTGCTTGTACTTATGCCTCGAGGTTATGTTGTTTTACATGAAACTGCTAATCTCCCTTGGGGTGGATATATTCTGGTTAGCTGAGTGTTCTGCATTGTTTTCATGTCCAGTCTGTGATGCACAATGGACAGAGTATCTGCTATATTGCCTGTTGTCCTGGTGTGAGTTCGAACAGAACTAATTCTGTTCAGTGATTTTACTTTTCAGCTAGGTATCTTCTAAGTTAATGAACTTTCTGAAGTTAATAGCACGTTTTCACAGACAGTGTCTGCTTCTAGTAGTGATAATGCTTAGTGTTTAGAGTTACTGCTGAGGACAGGTGTGCAGAAAGACCCTTGCCTATACTTACTCCTGTGCAGACCAAGGTCACTGCTAAAACTTCTGTGCCACGTTGGGGTACGTAAAGAGAGATGGCACCTGTGGGGAGAAGCAGAGAGGACAGGTGACCTTAAACTGACCAAGGAGGTATTCCATCTCATATATGTCCGATCTGGTATAAAGCTGAGGGATCACAAGGGTTAAGATCTCTTCTTCAATGGATGGCATCTGCGGAGGGCTCTGTTCTGCCTTCGTTCCTGAATCCATCACCAAAATCCAGCTCCTGAAGCCCGTTTCCATCTGCTGCTGAGTCCAGTCTGGGACTTGCCCGGTGCCTGCTCCACAGCATCAGTGGTGATGGTAACATAATTTCCATTAGGGGGGTTGGGTTCAACATTTGTTTTGTATATATTTCTATATATTTTATTTTATTCTTATTACCTTTGTTAAAGCTGTTTTAGTTTTCTTTACCAATCCATAAACCTCTCTCCCTTATTTTGTTTCTCAGAATTCTCTGGGAAGGGAGAGAGGTTAATAGACAGTGTCTGTTATTTGTTTGGAGGCCAGCCCAGCCCTAACCTTTGACACATGTTCAACTACTGAGCTTAATCTGATCAGACAGAAGACAACTTCCTGATTCACAATTAACAGCATTTTTTAATTTTTTGTTTCATTCCTCTGGCTTCTGTTTACTTCAATTGCAGTTTCCACAGTGTAGAACAGAAAACCGTGGAGACCTCAGATTTCTTCCAGTTGAAATGTTTAAATCTCAGATTGTCTCAGTAGTATCCCAAGTTGCTATGCCAACCTTGGTTCAGTAGCAAAAAAGCTATGGTGGCAGGGGTTTTGGCTCTGAGGCAATTACAGGTGTACTAGAATCAGCAGCAGGCAGGCAGGAAACATTTCAGCAAGAGAAGAAAACCTGTGTTTTCCTGACACAGGGATGAGAAAGGTTTTAGAAAAATTATTTTTAAAATTGGTAATGAAAGGACTTCAGCTTCAGCCACCACAATCTTGGGTAAATACACAAAGATACTTCTTAGTTTCCTACGACTATTGTCACTTTCATTAATTTTTTTTTTTTTTACTCAAAGTGTTAAAGAGACAAGAAGATGAATAAAGTTTATAGCTAATGAAACTTTTGTGGTGTAAAATAATTTGATCACTTGGCCTCTTTTGGGAATTGGTGTAATGCTCTCTAAGTGGTAAAGATTATCAGGGGTTTGGTGTGACTAGTTAGTCTTTCAGTATCTATCACAGCAAATCTCCATAACGCTGGCAAATTAGGATTCATAAACCTTGCTTGATGTATTATTTCATACTTTTTCAGTGTGGTTTTAGGAAATAAAAGGATCCTTCAATGGAAAAGGAGAACTGTGGATCATGTTTTAGTAAAGACTAACAAAATACTGCTTTTTGGAACGCTTCAAAATACCTGCAATTATTTAATCATAATGTCTGTTGGAAGAGATAGTCATAGTTAGAAAAATTAGATTCTCTTTCAGGCACACCAGCCATTGACACATCCCCTAAGAAGGTGTTTTGTGCCCCAAAAGTCTGTCTGGCTATATACATCAAACAAGACTACAGTAAAAGCATTAAAACTTTTCTTTCTGTAGTTATTAAAAAACAGTTCTGTTTTTTGAACAAGCAGCTTTGTTCACAGTTCCAGTCCACTTGTGTGCAGTTGAAAGAGTAATGAAACATTAAATACTGCACAAAATGTGATTTAAAATCATTACAAATTTAAAATTAGTAAGTAATTTTTCTTCACTTAGCATAGTGACTCTTTTGTACTAAGATCTGGAAACTGTACTTTTGAAGGTTTTAAGCTGGTTGAAGCTTGGGCTGGTTGAGAATAGGAGGTTTTTGAAATATATTTTAAGTAGAGGAAGAAAACTTTGGTACAATAACTTATGTTCTAGATCTTAAAATTTTTAGTGAATAAAACAACATTCTTGAAACAGCTAAGTAGAAGAGAAAAGAGAAAGCATTCAGATCTTTCTTCCCAAATGCAAACACTAGAGTAGGCCTGTTAAAGTTTAGTGAAAATGAACCTAGGAAATTTGATTTACACAAAGTTACTGCTTTCCATATACACTGCCACATGGTATATGCATAGAAATAATATTTGTGTCCCAAGATTGTGGCTGTCCTTTCACAGGACTGAAAAAATGGTGTACTATAGTTTTGTAAAATGAAGAACTGACTGAATACCTGCGCTCAACCTTTCAACTACAAGCTAAATCCCAGATAGTCTAAACCTACTATTGGTATATCAAACAGTTCTTCTGTGGAGAAGAAAGAACAGAAAATCAGAAGAAATATGAAGCTGCTTTTAGTGGATGTGTGTACCCTTATACTCATGCTATACGTATAACTGATCACATGTTTCCCGAGACACTGTCAGAGTCCTCTCTGGACCACAAAATAGAGTGTGTTTCATTTCTAAGAAGATTTTCCAGTGAACTCAAGTTTACTGTGTACCCTGTTAGCTTTTGTTTCTGTACATTTGTAATTAATGTCTGAATTTTCCTATTTGGACACATTTAGATAATGCCTATTTGAGTTTGAACATGCTTAGGAGTTTAATCTGAAGAGCAGAATTTATGGTCTGGATTAATAGCTCACCTGTCTTACGGAACCTGCTGCAGAGGAATAACACGGAAAAAATATTAAATTAAGAAAATGGTGGATTTTGTTTTAGATCTAACAATCTGGTTTGTGAAACAAAACTCCTCTGTGTAGGCAGTATTCAGCCAGATAATCCCATGGGGTAAAGCATTTTAAGTGTGATTTCTTTTATAACACTAAGAGAAGAACTCTCAAAACCTAACATAACAAGACTTGTGATTTCATAATCCAAAAGGAGATTCTTTATACACAGACACAGCATTAAAATAATTAATGGCTACTATGTAAAAAAATCAGATCTTTTTCTTCTATAGGAAACATTCACTATTCAAGGTAGGATAAAACTGTGTAATAAAGTTAGTGATTCAACCATCAGAAGAACACTTTTCCATTTCTGCTGATGTACTTTCAAAAAATACTTGTGACCAGATCTCTTCACTGGATTTCCAAGCTTTGTCTTTTTTATACTTCTTGTCATCTTTGCAGTTCAGTAGTGTGTTCTGTAAGCATTTCAGAGCTGTCTGTGATATATTTTAAAGGTGCTCCAGGCATGCAGTCAAATAATGGTATGTTTGCTTTTGGCTCACACAGGGCAGCTGCATATGCCAAAGATCAGAACTATAGTTCTTAAATATATGCTGCTTTTCTGACAATATTAATCTGATAGTTATTCTAGCATAGAGTAGCAAATGCCATTCTAGTTTATAGATTTAGCATCCCAAGTAGTTCATAATCAGATTAAAAACCTCTTTGTCATCTAAAAAATGAAAGACAGTATGCCATTAATACTGAGAGCCTGGACTGATAGGGAATCCCAAAGCATTCTTGTAAAAAAATTTGCACTTTCATTCCTTTTAATAGTACTCTTTTTTTACCAGCACTTGATTTTTATTTTTTTACACAGTGATATATGTGAAGAAATAAAGTTAATTAAAAGCTTAAATAGTTTTTTGAGGAACAAAGCTGTCCTACCCTTTCCTGCCAAGTATGTAAAAAGATGAAGTTCAATCAGGCTATTTTTTCCCAATCTCTCTCTTAAAATTGTATATTTGTGTAATGTTGAACTAAGTGACACCCAATCAACTTCAGTTTTTGAGTCCAGTGCCTTCAGCTGAATTTATAATACTATTATATTTCATATATATTATTTTGTGCACAGCTTAACAGTAAATAAATAACCATTCAGATTCTTACTTTCTGCAATTTTTTTTTTTCATGACGACAACTAAATTTATTTCATTACTGTGTTTACTAGGAAACAGCAGTGAGCAAAATCACCAATGGAAACTTTAATACTGAGACGCTTAAGCCCAAGTCATGTTTAAACTTGATCCATTGTTTATAAACTAACAGCAATGCAACACGGTAAAAAATTCATAATAACATATCTTGGTAGTAAATTATCAATCCAGGTAAGTGTACTGTTGCCTTGAAAAAGTTTCATGTTTTGAAATACGTGCTGCTACTTTTAAATAAGTAGACTTATTTAGAATTTAATTTGCAGAGATAAAAACGTTCTGTTTCTTTAGGAAATTGTTTTCAATATTAGTTACTACCAGCCAGTTCATTTAATGTAATTTACAGAGCCTTAAATGAAGTTCAGTGGCTGACTGAGAAAATTGTTAATACAGTTCTTTTTAAAAAAAAGAAACATAAAACGTAATGAAATGTAACAAAATGAGTAGGCAGTAATCCCTAATAACATTAAAATAGTACAATTTCAAATGAATTATTCTTTATGAGATTAATTCTAGCACAGACATATGGATTTATTTCACACAATGCCTTAATTATTACCTGATTCTGTTTTTTAAGTACATACCATTTAATGATGTAATATTTGTAGCTTATTCTTTCTTGTTCTGATTACATTTCCTTCTGTCAGCAGGTGAAAAGTCTTTGATAAGGTGAAAGATAAGGGTAATGTAATTTATGAATTACTAGTGCTCTCCTTTTCTTCTATAAAGGATATATTATTCTTGAGATGTAGGCAAGAGATCCTATTGCCTTCATCAGGAATTGTGTCTGATCTTGAATTTAAAATGCATACTAGCGCTCATTTAGAAACACAGTAGAGCACAATAACCTAAATTAACCTCTGATGTTAATTAATTTTACTTTGGCACCGTAACTTTCATACCTAATAACCACGACTTTTAGCAGTTAGCTTGCTTGACAGAACTGGAAAGGAAAAAGCTTCTTTCAAACAGTTTTGCTGGACAAGGTTACAGTTTTCAGTAACGCAGACTTACTCCTTTCAGTAAGGTTCAAATCTGAATGCTGGCATACAGAACTCAAGTTTCATACATATATACAAGAAAATCTGGAATATACAGCAGCAAGGGAAAGGAAATGTGGGAGGCAAAAACAAGGTAGAGGTTTTAATGAGCTGTGCTAATTTGGTACCATATTTTGGATATTCTTTGCTTATTCCTTTGTTCTTTCTTTCCTGCTGCCCCCTTCTCATTTCTGTGATTATACCCACACCATCACCCCTATTCTTCATTCTTTTAGTCCTAGTTTAACATTGTGCTCTGTTGATCTTGAGTAGGTAGGGTAGTTACCATGAAATAACTAGATATGGGCATTTTATGGTACATCGGCTTATTTGTAAAAGATACCCAGGTGTGCATTTAGCTTTGCAGGAAAGAGAAAACAGCTGATCCATCCATAAAAGTAAATTTCATACCTGTATGGAAGCTCTTTCAGTTATGTCTGCTCATGGAGAAGGAATTCCTGTTCATCTTACTAGTTCATCTTCTATTGCTCACTGGGGAAGAGGATTCAGTTTTTAAGCCCTTTAAAATAATTTTGTGACATTTAACTAAGAAGTATGTAACATACTACTGTAACTGGCCACATACCAAATGGTATTTTGTATGCTCCTTAACCTTAGTGTTCAAATTCCTGATCCCTTTACTGTAATCTCCTGTTTGTTTAAAATAATAATAACAAAAAAAATACAATAATAAAAAAGAGTAAGACTTACATATGGATATAAGAATGTGGACTTGTAAAAATCTCTTCAAGTGCTTCAATCTCTTCCTGCACTTTATTCTGATCCTGAAACTTACTATGAGTTCACAGAGATCCCTGAAATGGTTCTCATAACACTTCTTTTAATAAAGCACTGCTTTGTATACCAAGCAAACTTGTTGCTGAACTTTCTTCTGAACTTACATTAATTAAGTCAGAATATCATAACGTAAAAATGCAGACAGGTCTACAGAATGAAATCTTCTTTACATTTTCAGGTAAAAGTCTTTCTTTTAAAGAATGCTTAGAATTTTCTAGTTAATGGAATGGATTTACTGCTTACATGCAGAAAGTATTGTAAGGTTTAATACTAAAGTTTCTTGATTCTGAAAAAGCTTCAGAGTTTTCCATGTGAAATTCACCACTATAGCAGAAAGATAGTTGAGGTACTCAAAAATGCATATTTTACATTATTTCAGATGAGCTTTAAAATATTTTATAGCTGTGGATATCTTTTGAATTTTATATCACAACATTATCATGTCCTTTGTTGCATACTAGCATAGGAAGGAAAGTGATACCATGCATCCTGTAACTCCCCAGATTACCTTCATCTAACTACCTACAAGTGTATAAATCACTCCATGGCTGTGCCTTCGTCTTCATCAACAGCTTCCAAGTGACGGATGAAGGCTGGATGTCTAATTTTCAAGAACTAAAGTTAAATGAGGTGGATCTCAGTACTTTTCCTTCTTTAAGTGGCAACAATAGAAGAGAGAGATGTCATAATTTTCCGTTTCTTTAAAACAAATGAAGCATAAAGGAGACCTGGGTAAATCTGTCTTGCCAAAAATACCGAGTTGGACTGACTTAAAGCAAAACATTAGATGGCTTGGGAAGATGTCACTAAATTATGGGATATTTAAGGATTCTTACTGAGTGTGATTGTGTATTGCAATAATTGTAATGTTTCATATCTGATAATTGGATGTGTTTTTACATAAATACGTTTATGCTTATACATAAATGAAGTTCTCACAGTTTCTTAGTTACCATCCTTGGTAAAGTTTAGTTATTACAACTACATTTTCACTTTATCATTAATTTATTTTCATAAAATGTTTCCATGATCAGCTT
The DNA here is from genome assembly GCA_024611175.1 of Megaceryle torquata. Classification (NCBI taxonomy): domain Eukaryota; kingdom Metazoa; phylum Chordata; class Aves; order Coraciiformes; family Cerylidae; genus Megaceryle; species Megaceryle torquata. Next base: position 16,764 of record JANIJG010018962.1, read on the forward strand.
TTCACTAAAGGCATTAACTGTAGAAGTCAGAAATTTCAGTGTCATGTCAATCCAAAGGATTTCTTTTTCTGGAGACTTGTACTCAGAATATTCCTTCTGGAAACTGAAACCACATAAGAAGAAAATCAGAACTTCTTTATGCTGTGAGTGAGGTCTGAAGGAATCTGTAAAACAGTCCCAATGTATGTTCAGTCCACTTGAAGTACTTTGTTACTAAGAGATCTAAAAGCTGAAAAGGTGCTGTTTATTGAACTAATTATACATAAACATCTGCACTATTTTCCTGAACTTAGTTTCCAATTCTTTCAGCCTTAAAAAGGCCATCTTTTTCCTATGTTGTATTGGATTAGTCACTGCATCCAGACCTGCAATTTGAAAAGATCCCTTTCTGAACAAAGTATACCAATGATGCTTCATTTTCCAATTTCCAATTTTAGTTTTCTTGAAAATGAAATACAGTGCCTAATAAAAACTATGAAACTCTTAGTTGTGTTTCTCTGAAAACTACTTGTAGTTCTGTTACTGACATATCTGAAGTCTCATTACTGACAGTGTAGTTACTTAAGGTCTGAAGTTATTGAGACTAAATAAATGAGATTTAGTAGATCACGCTATCCATCTATATTAAAGACAGTATATTAAGACTATGAAAAGTGGCAAGACGATCACGAAACTGTGAACGTGTGCTATCTTACCAAACATGCTGTTTTGCAATAGAAGGGCCTTTCCATTACTTCAAAGTGATATTTATTATTGATCTAGGAGAATTTTAGCTGCTTGAAGGTGTTTGGCTTTTACAGTAGAGAGCCAGAAGCCCGAGTCTTGCTTCCTAGGTTTACTGTTAATTCAGAGGTTCTTAAAGGGGAAAGGAGAAAGGGGAAGTACAGGAGGAGTACCAAGAAACAGCAGGTATGCAAATCATGTTTTGAGATTCTAGCAGAAGGATGAGGGAGTCTAAAATAACACTGTGCTCATTAAGCAGCTTACATCCTGTCCACTGAAAAAAAAGGGTATTTTTGGTGAAAGCTCATCATCAAAGTTCATCTTTTTCATACAGACAAGAGGATCAAAATAAGAAAGCATGAATAAATTTGGGTTTGCCAATTTGTGTGTACTGAACCTTGAAAAAGTTTTTTATTTTTTGCTTTTTGGTTTTAGCTTTATATATATATAATTAATCCCTGCATACAAATCAAGCCCTGTTTGGATAAGAAGTATTGATACTTTTTACCATTAGACTTTGTCAGATTTCTAATGGGTCTGTTTGTTGCTACATATTTTATATATTTTAGTGAGTTAGTAGTCACATTTTTAATTGTAACTTCTATGACTTAAGAACTTTAATATTCCAGTGGAAGCCACTTAATGAAAAATGGTCTAAAATTCCAGATAAAGACTTTTTAAAAATAAACATTGCCTTTGTCTAGGGAGATGGAGCAGGTGAGATGGAACAGAGCTCCCTTGTATCCTAACATGTCCATGATTCTGTGTTGCTGGCCCTTCAGTGATTGAAATGAATGTTTTTCATATGTAGGATTGTATTTGTGTAAATCTTTTTGAGTAAGGGAATACATTTTCTGTCATATTTTCACAGAATCACAGAATTACTGAGGCCTGAATAGACCTGCAAGATCATCAAGTCCAGCCTATGACCCAATACCATGGCACCAGCTATACATTAGAGATTTTAGATTTTAGAGATTTTATTGATATAATAATGCCCTTATTTAACTTGGCTTCAGAAGACCTTTGGCATTTTTTCTTTTATTGAACAGAAATAACTAATAAAGATGAAAAAAAAAAAAATCTGAAATATAAGTAGACCTAAATAACAGTACCTATATAGATGGGAAAGCTGTAAATCTATTGATGTTAGGCTACAGGTGTCTAATGTAGGCAAAATTAATTTTTAAAGTTCTGTTTGTGTAATCCTAAACAATTTCAAAGACATAAGGTTTATCTAAATTAAAACCAGAATATTGGATTTTACCTCCTGTTTCCATTCAGCTACAACCAAAGACTTAGTGGTGTATCATAAGACTTTGGTAGTTTAGATTTTAAGAGAGACCCACAATTTCTATGGACTGACTTAAATTAAAATCAATCTGATTAAGTTCAGAATTCTAGATAGCAGTAGGGTTTTGGGAATTAGCATGGAAAATTTGTAATCTGTCAAAGCATGTTTCAAGTGCTGTTTTACAGTGAGACAAAGATGACAATAACTTTTGTTCTTACATTTATAAAAGGGGGCATAATAATGCAGTGCTTTCATCTAATTACATATTTAAATGCTGCCTTCCAGGGCTGAGTAAAGTAAGAATAATAGATAAAATACTCACTCTGCATAGCTTTGCAAAATAAAGTGAAATTTGTAAATATTTGTGACCCATTTGGAAGAATAAGAAAGGCAGGGAATTAATTCTGTTAATTTTGTCAATCCTTGTATTGATATGAGAATTGATAAAATTAACAGAATTAGCAGTGATATTACCCTCTTTAGATGCTAAGGAGTGCATTGGTGTTTTAAAGAGGGGCTTTGCCAGATTGCATTTCACCTGAGAAAAGGTTCATATGACTGAGCCTGAAGTCTCGAGGGAACAATGGAAGACAAGACCATAGAGAAAAAATCTGTAGTCAAGCTTTTGATAGAGATGATTCCCTACAGACCTAGAAAAGGTGAAAGAAAACACATTTTTTACATTACATATTGAACAACATTTTACAGAATTAAATACAGTTTTAAAAGAAATAATAAGAATATGGAAGAAAATAGCAACAACACTGAAACTGCAGGACATGCAAAATGTTTGCATGTGTGATCGCTTTTTCCAATTTGTTATCTTCATCAGAAGGAACTTAAAATTTTTGGTCCATGTTCTCCCGCAAAAAGTGACAAATACATGGAAGTGATATATAAAAAATAGAAAATTTCTTAACATTTATTGTAATACTGAATATTGTTCCACATGATTTCAAGGAAGGGTACATGAAAACCAAGTTAGAAAAGAAAGATTTGTTTTGTAGGGACTGGAGTTTTGCTTTGGGCTTTCTCCCAGAATATCTTACTCCATTCTAAACTAATTTGTATTCTTTTTTTCTTCAAAACAACTTTCACTTTAGCTTTGGTGGCTGTTTAACATAACTTGTAAAAAAAAAAAACCTGTTTTCTAAGCTGCTCCTTTACCTCCTGCACCAGACAGAAACACTACAAAGCTCCACAGCATTGTTAACCCAAGAAGCTGATTCCTGTTCAGATGGGATCATAACAGACATATTTGGCAGATACAGGGGCAAGATTTCACATCTGAGGTACCCAAGAACCTGAAACTTGATTGATTACCACTTCCCATAGTTGAGTATATCATTCTGTCAGCATGCTTAAACATACACTCTTTTCCTTAGTCGACCTCTTAGTAAAGTTAGTAATTCCCTTTCTACAAATCCAAAGCACCATATCACAGGCTGTAAAACTGAAAGGGTCCTCTGCTTATTATTCTACTTCAAGGCAAGTTACACGCTTCAGTTACTCCTGATAGATGCAACAATCTTTAAAACCTCAGAAGACTACACAGATTTCCAAGGAAATCTAACATCGTACCTCACATCCTCACCACTGAAAAACTTTTTTCTAAGATATTTATGTAATTTCCTTTGATGTAGTTTATAACTGTTCGTTCTTCTCTGTCTCAATAAATTTGGGAATGATTCTGTTAACTGTATCTTCTAAATAGCTTTTGTATATCCTAAAGATTGATACTGTCTTCACTGAACTAAACCACCTTACGTTCAGTCTTTCTGGTTGTGTTTGACATATCTCTGTTCAGCCTGATTCCTGTCCACTATAGGTTCTCTACTTTGTATTCAACGCCTCAAACTTCATGCAGTAGTTCTCAGGAGACCATGCAAACATGAGAATTAATTGTGATTTGCTAAAATATTTAGCTCTGTTACTTAAATAGAAATATATTTTCCCTGTATCTTTGTTAGTGGAGGAGCTTTTCCTGAAACATGCACTTATTCATAGAAGCATTTTTTGATAGACACATTTCCATGGAAGCACAGAAGAGTTCAACTTCTTGAGTTACTCAGTAGATTCCCTTGTAGCTGCAGGAAACAAGCCCTGTAATCCAGTTAAAACAGTTTTAACTTCCATTTTAAAACTATTTGGGACTTTTGGTCTCTTTAGCTACTCTTTTTTGCTAGTTAGAAGATCAAGCTTTCAACCTAAATAAATTCATAGAAAGTTCATATTCATTTGCCCTGATGTGGAGAATGTCCTTGAGCTTAAGTAGGTGGTTGGTTTTTTTGTCTCCTATTTTATAATCACAACAAAGTGAACTACTTTCTATCTGCTTTTGTAAGAATCTGCATTCGGCAGACCTGTGTCTCACTTGCCCTATTTTAATATTATTGCACAGGGGTGACTAGAATTTAGCATAGTATTTCAGATGAGCCTCTGTCAATGCCTTTTACATCATCAGTACTTCTTTTGGTCCTAAGAACTTCTCTGTCAAATGATGTAACAATACCACCTTCGCCTTCTCATTGTGACTGATCATTCTCACAGGCCTCTTTAATCAAACAAATATACAGACCTTTCTCATTCTCTGATTTTTTCCTGACGATTTAATTCTTGTCCTTATTCACACCTTCTTCCACTTTTGTTGTCAGCATAGTTCATGGGGACTTTTGCTGATCATCTTGTTAGTGGAAATAAGTAGCATAGTCTGTCTAACAGCAAGATCATGAGTAATCCCTTCAGTGATTTCTCTCCTACTCTTCTTTCTCTTTCAAGCATCATTCAGTACTCTTTTAAAAAAAATTTTCATTCTAATCATAGTCTTCTGTAGTTTATTACATTTTTATGTGTTGCTCTTATCAGATGCTTTCAAGTTAATTATGCTGTTTATGTTCATTGTAAACATCAAATTCTATTACTTTCTGTTTACCTGCATGTGTTTCAACATTCATTCATCAGATTTTACTTGGTGTAGAAATCTGATCAGCTGTTCTGTGGTTTCTTGGATTCTTTTCTTCTTTTATGAAGAATTTATAATACATTTCTTACCATTCATAGGTTAGCACCAGTCATAGTCTATCACCACAGAAATACTGCAAACCTCAGATTATCATCTCTGTTCCCCTTTCATGGGCCAGTTCTATTTTGGAACACTGAAACAGATGTTACTCAGACTTTCTAATTTAAGTACATTAACCTTTGAATAGTATGACTGTTTCTAGTCTTTGGGCCTTGGTAAGGGTAGAACAGAAAGGAAGAGATTATGGAGCAGGCCCAAGAACATGGAGAAACAAAAAATCCCTCTGCGTATCCCCTGCAAGTTTCATAAACAAACCTACTCTATTTTTACTTCTTGTACAGCAAAATATCTGGATGTTCAGTTACACCTGTTCTTTACTGATATTTTTAGAAAATCTAGTTTCATGTAGTGTTCTAATAGTTCTGGTTCCTTCATTCTGTTGTGCAGTGCTCTGTGAACAATGCATCATTTATTTCACACTGCCATCACACAATCTGTGTACTACACATAACCCTTTTACTTACTGCATCATCAACCAATCTGTATCCGCATTCATTTTCTTCCCCATGCTTCAGTCTCGTGTTCTTTTAGATCATAATATATCCCAATCTGTTTTTTCCCTTCCTCTCCTTTTATATTAAAATGGTATCAAATACTGAGCTGTTGCCATACCTTCTACTCCCATTTTTCTAGTCTAAATCTCTTGCTGAATTAGTCAATTAAACATGTTAACCTGTTTAGTCACTGTGTGATGTATCTAGAGAGAAATTCAGAGAAATCTTTTTGGCAAAAAACACTGGTGGTAAAACATATCAAAACATATCAAAATTTCATCAGGCACCAGATAAGCCTAAGGCAGAAATCTTTACTGAGTTATTTTGTACAGATAATGACTAAAGACATGGAGTTACTGCCGATTAATAATTCCATTTAGACTTCTGCATCCGTAAAGCAGCTTTGAATAAACAGAATGGCTGAGTACAAACATCTTAGAAAGTATTTCATATGATTTTAATGTTTTCCTGCTTTTAAAGCCCTGTTTTCTGTTAAGTAAAGCACATTATTCCAGAATAAGTTAATTAAATACGTTGGTAACAGCTACATGAGTTATGATCTGCCATTAAATTTTACTTAACATAGGCAGTTGAATTGCTTTCACGTCACTGAAATTTCTAAAAATAAATTTTCTGCTTTAGAATCTATTTTTGTTTAGTTTTTTTTTTTAATCAGATGCAGCTGTGACATTAATACAGTACAAAATGTCACGTTTCTCATGGCTTCTCTGTAGAGACAATTTGATACCATAGCCTGTACTAGCTTTATGAAGTATTTTTTTGTCCTGTATTATTATTCTGCAGAGCTTGATTTCTGTGGTATTTTTAGTAGACTAGATACTGAATAGTCAGTTCTAATTTGGTTTTATTCAGTTCTTTCTCACAGTATGGTGATTATTTATATTACAGAAATATTACAGAATCATATTAACTTGACAGTTTGAAAGGAAAAATATTATTCAAGAGAATATTGAAATAGTCCTAAAAATCAGAAGAGAGTGCAAAATACTAGTCAGCTTATAGGATACAGGAACAAAGAAAGACGTTGTGTGCATTTCCATTTGTGAGGTGTGAAGTGGCAAGTACATAAGAAATGCTGTAAAGTAGAATATTTTGCAAAGATGTTTAACCTTCCGAAGTGAAGGTATACCAATAGGTGTTTTCCTTTAGTGAAAAGACTGAAACAAGATTACTGGTTAAAGAAACTTTCCAGCAGCTGGGTACACAAGCTACAGGTTGGTACCTACTTCAGATTCCTTTCTCTTTGTCATGATTTCCACTAGACAGCAAACAGATGACACTCTGTCCTGGTTTGAGTGAGAACAGAACTAATTCTGCTCAGTGATTTTACTTTTCAGCTCAGTTCCTCTAACTGCACTGTCTGAAGTTAGCAGCCTGTTTTCACAGGCAGTGTCTGCTGCTGGCAGTGATAACAGCCCATGGT
>JANIJG010018963.1:0-29367 GCA_024611175.1 Megaceryle torquata
AGACCTCACCTGGAATACTGTGTCCAGCTCTGGAGCTCTCAGCACAGGAAGGACATGGACCTGATGGAGCGGGTCCAAAGGAGGAGGCCACAAGGATGATCAGGGGGCTGGAGCACCTCTCCTATGAGGACAGGCTGAAGGAGCTCGGATTGTTCAGCCTGGAGAGAATAAGGAATACTTTTCTGCAACTAAGCTGTTGCCAGCAAAAGCATGTTCTATTTAGACATATGAAGACAATGCGGAAGGACTCCTTGAGAATGGCCTTGAAAACCACAACTTTGCTACTAACTTGTATACTAACTTGCAACTAACAAGTATTCTGACAGTAAGTCTGGTGGTGTCAGCTCACCAGTGCACACGGCTTTCATCAATTCATACTCTTCTTATTTGCTTCCCTTTCCTGCCTTTAAATCCAAACCTTTGTCCTGTACCAACTATAATGAGTTCACCCATAATTGTGATTTATAGTACAGGCAATGGTTGATAGCTTCTTCTCTGGGGCAAGTCCCCGCCACACTGAATGGTAGGGCATCAAGAAGCTGCCATGGGACTTAGAGTGGTGACTTATTTTGCAGTATCAAGATTAAAACCCTGGGGCTATCTGTGCAGCCTCATTCCCTGGGTACTCAACCCTGGGGATGGTGGGACAAAAATCTCTGAGCTGTCATTCCTCTCCACTGTCTCTGCAGGCAGGATGGCCCCCCAGGCGAGCTGCAGATGAGACCAATTCCCCTGTTGCACTTCTGCAAAGGTGCCTGGGGCAGCCTGACCCACTGCACCTACCTGCCATGCCCCAGCACAGCTGCTCCTCAAAACCTCAGTGGTACAAGTGGGACACCCAACACTTCTGCTGCAGTCTCAGCAGTGGGATAGAGGTTGGGACTTACCATGTCACAGGAAATGCTGTCCCAGCAGCAGGAGCGATGAGCTCCCAGAGGCCACTAGCATGGGCACGTCCCCTCTCACCATCACTAAGTGCTCATCAGGACATCACTCAGCAGAGCTGTGTAGACATGGATGAGGACCAGGGTGAGACAGGACGGCATGCTGTTTGAATAAGATCAATTGCTTTCCAGTTCCAGACTAATTCTGCTTATTTATAACACAGTACTGATAGATATTGCCACTCCTGAAATCTGGAAGTGCACAAGTTTAAAAAAAAAAAAAAAAAAAAAAAAAAAAAAAAAAAAAAAATCCAATCCTGAACGTTATGGAGGAACTATCTCTAGATAGCTTAGCTTGAAAGAGAAGAAGCCTAGAAAACTGTGATGTACCAGCCTGTGCTCAAAGTGCAGGTGCAATACAGGAGTGAACAGTGAAGATTTTTTCAAATTCAGAGTTACTTCTGGTATCAGAAGTAAACAGAAATTAAAAAATAAAAATAAAATTTAAAAAAACCCAGAAACCTATGCAACTAAGTTATCCCAGAGCTTAAATTCCTCAAAATAGCAAAACCATCTGAAAGTGGTCTTGATGGTGCTGTTCTTTTTTTTATAATTGCATATATCCCATTCAGAGAAAGAAGTCTTTAATGCACTTCACATGTTTGGAAGTTTCAGTCCATTTACAAGAGGAGATTAACTGCAGAAAGATACTGCAAAACATAGACTAGTGTTGATCTAAAGGGTAAAAATGAATTTTAGGAGAGAGGTTTTTAAACACAGAGAAAGTGAAGCTATCAAAAAAATAGTATGTGATTAAAAGCTGAAAATTCAATTTCATAGTTTTTCTGGAGGCAACTGCACCTTCTGATTAACAGCTCACGTGGAAGTGGATTCAAACAGAGCAACTGAATTTATTATTACCTCTTGCACTATACTTACCTTCTCTAATATACCTTCCTGCCTTGAGGGTTGGGATATCCATGCCATTTGCAAATCATTCTCTGATTACCCATAATTTTCAACCTGTCTCTGAACCATAGAGTGAAAAGCTGAACCAAGAGAATGAGCAGCCTGATGGACAGTTATAGGGGGAAGAAAAAGATGAACCACTATGCTCACATATATGAAATCAGAACAGTTGAATACCTACAAAAACACAAATCTGGGCAAGAGATGAATGATACCAGTAATTTTCCTACAATAGCTGTGTCAGTAGGAGTCTTGTAGATGCCCTTGGGATGCAGTTTAATGTTATCAGATGCAGTTTAATGTTACATTTAATCAATCTACACTGTGAACCACAACCAAAAAATTAGGTAGTACACCCCCTTTCCTAGCACAGGTTGTTGCTGCCTTTGTTTGGGAATGGGAACACAACTGCCCCTTTCCTTGTCAGCTGCAGTTACATTAGAGTTAATAACTTGAAACCTGAAATTTTGGGCTTTGAAATCAAGTACACAATCAAGGATTTCTGCCTGTTTGCCCTTGCAATTGGAGCACAACATTTTTTCTCAGTTGTTGTCTGCAGTTTTATAAACTGAGGCATTTCAGTGGAAAAAACAATTTCTTATAGTTTAGACTGTACAGCCTTTTACCACTTGGATTATTTTACTGGGAGAAAAAACAATAAAGGAACATGCACAGTAGTTTCAGGTACCTTTGGAAAGATCAAAAGCTTCAGGACTACAGCTAAAGAAAGAAAACATATTCGATGCAGTGAGACTAACATAACTAGGGTGTAAGTTTACACAACAAAACATACATTGCAGATCTCAACTAAGTTGAGTCCTCTGCTAATTTTCAATGTTATTCTGATTAACACAGCAATTTTTTTAATATATCTTATATATTCACTTTGTTGTCTCTAACATTACTGCATCAACAGTTTAGTCTGATACTAACATAAAAGTTGTTTTGAAAATTCCTGTACTATTCTCAGTCTTACCTCCTCAGAAAAATTTCTAACCTTTTTTTTTTTTTAATATAAAGATACATTTTGTTGTGTTGCTGTCAGCAAAAATAGTTACTTTTAAAAAACATTGTTATACTGAAACCAGTTCTGCCACACTTAAAAGTAATACACTTAAATGTATTTTGAAGTAATCACACACAACACAAAGGGGTTGGAAAAGCATTCTCCTCCCCTTTGTCTTGCTACAGTAACATCCTAGTAGAAAAGGCTCCAAAGGACCTTGGAGATGAATGTGTGGAGAAGTCTTGTGGACTAACACGACATGCATCATAAGATTCTTGAAGCACCAGCTGCTGCTTTAATGTTCAAAATGGGATTACACTTGAGTTTGCATTGTTACAGCACAACAGACCAAAGGAACAATATAAAAATAAACGGGTTCTTGTGGATACAGAAGAAACAGGGACTTAACATATAACCCACTTTCTTGTGTAGAGCTGATAGTGTCCCTTTGTCCTCCTCCTTTTGATATCAAGGAAGCTCCAGCTGTTGCTGTCAGGTGAAAGAATATCCCATGGTGTGAAAGAGGAACGGATCGAAGACACCAGTTCATCTGCCGCCGCTTGTTCTCATGGTGGGCTATGGGTTTGGAAGGTGTGTGATTATTTCACAAGCTGGGGCTTTTCTTATCCCCAACAAACTTTAAGAGTACCAGACCAAGTTGCACCACCAATAACTCTTTCTCTCATGCCCACACTTCTATTTTAGACCATGATCTACCTCAGCCTTTTGAATTTTTCTGCGTGAAGACAACATACAATCTAAATAATTTTGATGTGTTCAAAACATGAAACATTAACATTTTCCCTAGAGTGGATGAACCCTTAAGATGCTCCATAGTGAAGTAATAAATCACAAAGAAGCTAACCACAAGAAAGGTGAAGGTATATTTAGTGGGTCTACTCAAGAAAAGAATGAAAATGCAGCAGAAAGTAAATAGAACCTCTGATGTAATATTTAGTCTCCTACACTGTTTACAGAATGTGCTTAATGTTATGTATACAAGAATAAAAATGTTAATAGTCTATTCTGTACATGTCTGTGGGCAGTAAATCTAGCAAGTCAAACTATTAGAAAGGCTCCGAAGTGGAAAAGCCTCGTGAGAACGAAATGGGGGGGGGGGGGGAGCAGTAGCATTCAAGGGCTTCATTGATGACCCTTCATTATCTTAAAAAGAAGAGGTGATGTCTCTTCTTCAAAGACCCCCAGTGGATTTCTTCAAGTACTAGTGGCAATCCCTGAGGTGGTTTCTGAGATGACTGTAATGACTTTCTCATTCATATTTCATTCACATGTGACTTGTGCATTCACAGATGTGGACTTGGACTTTTAACCTGTTATCAAACACAGTATTATCAATCATAATTGTAACCAACATTCAATTAAGGCTTTTTGTTTGCTTGTTCCTAACTATCATCTCTAAAATGTTGTGTTTTCTTTTCAGGTGATACTGGGTACTTTTCCAAAGGGTAAGGTATCTATTAGTTCCTCTAACCAGTAAACTCCCCAAACCAAACTCAATTACAGGGTTTCTGGCTTCCAGAATTATTAACACCATGGACGACATGAGGTCTGTAGCTGATAAATTTTAACGTGTCACCAGCTGGATAAGAACTCCAGGAATAACGCCTAAGCATCTCAATGCCTGCGGTATATCTGGACTGTCAGCAGGTGTGCTTCACAGCATATCCCTTGTTGCAGTTCTCTGATTTTTCAGCTCTTTTCAGATCTGTTCAACTTTCCTTCCAATGGAGACTATAACATGGGAACAGCAAGGTAGGCAGGGATGGTCTGTACTCAAGACCTAGGCCCAATGTGAAGCCAGGACAATCTGGGACATGCATGCTGATCTCAGTCATGGAAATGTTGAATCAAGCTAAAATTAATACTTAGAATTTTTATTCCTCGCAGTGGTATTTTTACACTCTTTTAATCAGCCTAAGGAATGTAAGCTTCTTAGACAGCTCAGGATAAGGTAAAAAAAAGCAGCTTTATTTTTGATGTGCAACACAATGTACTGCATAAAATGTAATCTACTATGTAGAACATTATGCACATTGTGCATTATGCTCTAGGAAATGCTCACTGGTTTTGAAATCACCTGGAGCTTATGCACGGACCTGGGCAATAGGCACATTCATTCAAAAATAATCTGAATCAGTCTTTGTAACCTAAACAGTTATGAATATATTAAAAAATAACCAAATTCAACACTAATTTTCTTAGCATTGTGAAAACCAAGCTCTCCAACAGCAGAACATTTCAGAGTCTGGCTAAACACAGAACACTGTATGCTTGTTCATGTCCTTTCTGCACATTACACGGTGCTCCTGATCCCAGCCTGTGCATCCCCGGTTTGTCAGCGTAGCACTCTGCTTCATTTTACAGATGCGAATTGAAGTCCTCCGCACTTTTCCTCCACTGGGCAGTTCTTTCCTCGGACTACAGGCAGTGATGCTGGGACACAAGCATGAAGATGCACCAAGCAGGGCTTGCATGAGCCCCGTCCCCCGAGAGAAGGGCGCCCGACAAGCGCTCCGCAGCGCACGCCGTACCGAGACGACCCCGCCCTGCGAGCGCCACGCCGCGCGGCCCCTTCGCACGCTGAAGCGTCGCGACGCCGCGGCCTAAGATGGCCGCGGAAGGAAGTGCGGATGCGCGGCGAGGCCCGCGAGCGGGAAGCGGCCCTGGCTGACGGGGAGGGGCAGGCGCCGCGGGCCGGGGCGGTCTGGCCCGTGTCGGGGCGGAGCGCAAGGAGACGCGACATCCCACCCCCACCAGACAGCCGCCACTTCTGTAGCTTGCCGGAAGCCCTCCCTCCTCGGGCGGAAGTGACGATTCGTGCCCTGCCCCCTCCCTCCCCCCTCCCGGCGGCGGCGGCGGCTCCGGAGCCGGGCGCGGCTGGCGGCGGCCCGAGGCGCGGCCGGGCGGGATCATGGCGGACGGCGTGGACCACATTGACATCTACGCTGATGTGGGCGAGGAATTCAACCAGGTACGCGCGGCCGGCGGGCACGGTGCGGCCCGGCCCCTCCCCTACTCTCCCTTCCGTCGCCCGCCTTCGCCGCCGCGCCGCCTGCAGGGCCCTCAGCGCGGCGGCCCGGCCGCGCCGCCGCCATTGTTTGGCCGGCTCCGCCGCCGGGCTTTCCCGCCGCCGCCGAGTGCGCGGGTCTGCGCAGGGACGGGGCGGGGGCAAGCTGCGCTTCAGGCCCGGCCCGGCCCGGCCCAGCCCGCGGGGGCTTACTGGGGCTTGGCTTGGCGAGTTGCGCCGCGCCGCCTGATCGCGGCTTCTGAGGGGAGGCTGTTGGCGGGCAGGGCGCGAGAGAGGCCGCAGCGCTTCCGCGGCAAGAACCGGCCCGTTCTCCCTTCTTCCTCCTTCCCTCCCTTCTCAAGTGCCCGCGGAGGAGTGGCCAGAGAGTCCCCTCCCGGGCCCCGAATCGGAGGAGGCCGTAGGGGACGGGACCTTTCCGGATGCGGCGGGGAGAGCGGCTCCTTCCCGGCGGCGGAGGGGAAATGCTGCCATTGTTCGCAGATGAATAAAAAGCCGCCGAGCGGTAGCAGTTTCTCGGCCGCTCTTTGCGGGGGAGGCAGAACAGTGCAGCTTTATTCTGCGGCGCTGGAGAAACCGTGTTCTCTTTTAGTGTCTTATTTATTCCTTCCTTATTTTTTTTATAGGCGTTAAAAAGTCAGGCAGCTCTCCTTTAGAGGAGGAGCTCTTATTTTGGTGAGGGAGTGTGGGTGAAATAAGCCGAACTTTGCTGGATTACAAGTAGTCCACTTTTCTAGTGGTTTTCTACCCTTCGTGTTTTCCAAAAACCCGTGTGCCTATTTTCCTACCGAAGCTTGATGTTCATATCAGTTTTGTGTGCCATGTGTCCTGTTTATGACTCTTGCACTTCTTCAGGTTGTGTTGCCCCAGATTGCATTGTTCCTGCCCTATAGCGTAAATAACCGAGAACGACTGCACTTTAACACATTTACTGGGTTTACTGAGCGATGCCCAATTGTATTCCTGCCAGCCCTACAGAGAAGTTCGAGATAGGCAATAGGTTATGGAAGTCACAGTTAATTTGGGTAGTAACTTATAACTATCTTGGAAAACTTTAATTCTTTAAAGTAATTCAGAAGATTGCGAATTTGATAAAGTTTTTTGTATAACAGAATGCGCTACCAAAGAGCAGATGATCGAGAGAACTGATTTGCTCTTTGTCTACATGTGAAGATTTCTCCCTTAAAGTTGCAGACCCATTTCAGTGGGGGTGAACCACAGGACAAATACCATTTAGCATAAGTGTACATATATTCACTTTTTTAAATAACTTATGTTTGTTTTAATCATCTCCAGGTAAAACACTGATAATAAATCAAGTGTTTCAGAAAAAAACTTAATTTGAACCCAGTAGTGTTTATATAAATTCATGTGTGGAGAAACCCTCAGAGTAGACTAGTTCTGTGCTGTAAGTCTAGTGCAGACAGTACCAGAACAAAAGGGATGGTGACGATCTGTTGCACATGCATAATCCTGGTCTACTCAGGTTGTGGTTAATATTGCTATTACCTATAGCTAGCTCATGGTGCAAGGAAAGATGATGGTACAGGTGAAGAGTCTTGTGATAACTTAGTTTATCTTCTTCCAGCAGTCAGGAGACCCTTTTGCTCTTTTCTCTGTATATACCCCAGTTACTCTCCTGCTGGAGTTGCCTTTCTGCAGTTCGCTTCCTTGGATTGTGAACCTTGCAAAATACAGGACAGAAAAGCCAGAAGAGGCTGGTGTCCCTTTTCCTTCAGCTTGGCTTTGTTAGTTTTGTTTGTTTGTTTGTTTGTTTGTTGTGGGATTTTTTTATTTGTGGTGGTGGTAGTGAGGACCACCACCACCAAAAAAAAAAAAAAAAAAAAGAAGAAAATTTGCTGTTTTTTCTTTCCCAAGTTTCATTTCTGTAATTTTGATGGTTTGGGACCTGCTTAGTTGTACTATATGTATATATAAAACTTCAAAATAGAGTTTTACTGGGACAGATTGTCACCTCTTCACTTTACCGTTTCTTTCTGTCGGGTATGAAAGAACGTTAGTTGTTACTGTCTACAGTATCACTACCTCTAATTCTGACATCATTTTGATGCGTCCTTTAGAAGCTTCATGAATTACTGTTTCTGATTTTAAATTAACAGGTTAAATTGATAAGATGGGATATGGTTCTACCTGTCTATGGATAGTTGAACATGATGAGAAAAGGCTGGAGGGAGAAAGTGATTTGCATTATTAATTTATGTAGTGAACATTTTATGGAACACTGTATTTGGAAATTTTGGAAAAAATGCTTTAGGTGTAATGCAATAAGCGACAATATTTTTTCATTGTGTTGTTTTATGTTAATTTGGCTTACCTATATTTGTCTCTGTTGGACTATAATAACCCTTTTCACTAGTTTTTCCAGTAGCAGGGACTGAAAAATAGTTTTGTTGTTCTGGGTGCAGTATAACTGTATTTATGCCCAAGCTGGGACAAACCTTTTGTTTGCATCTTTATTAAATGGGTCATTCAGGACTTGTGGCCGTGTGAGCTTCCTGTGGTTGTTTTGTCTTGTTTGGAGCCTCAAGGTACTCATCCTCGAGGCTTTTCTGGGATTTATTTTTTTTAATGCCTTTTTCCAGAAGGCAGGGAGGGATGTTCTGCTTGATTAGCACTAAATGAACCACGGGTCATAAGGGTGAAATAAAGACTGCAGAGCCGTGGATTTATGGGCTGGCTGAGATGAATGACAACTGTGAATTGCTTTGGGTTGTATTTAGAGTTGACACCAATGAGCTGACTGACTTGAAGTCACATCATCTTAGTGAAAATGCATCTTTCCCATTCCATCGGGAGCTCATCAAAACTACGTCAGTTGCCTCTCAATCTTTCATTAACTTATTGTTCACCATAATCATATTCTTTATTCTTGGGCTTACAGCTTTACTCAGTTTGGCTCCCACCAGTTGTATTTATTTGTTTTAAATTGTGCTTTCCTTTTTTGAGTGGTTTTGGCGTGTTTGTTTGTTTTATGGAGGACTTGGTTGAGTCATTTTTCCGTTTTGCTCCTCTAAGCTGGCTTCCCCATTCAGTGGTCTTTTGTATTTATTTAAAGTCTCATTTTGCAATGAAAGTCTCATAAATGTAATACTTCCTGCATACACTGTGACCTGTAAGAAACAGGCATTGTGTGGCAGATTTTACTTTGACCATCTCCGTATACATTGCACTTTTTTGGTCCTTGAGAAAAGGGAGAGCTGCATTAACTGCATGCAAATGTCTGAGGCTGTCATTCTCTTGATGGCAAAAGACCACAGTAAGTTTAGGGGTGCTTTACCAAATACTAAGGTGTGGGTTTGTACACAAAAATGTAGAGTATCCGTGCATGATACTGAGATAATGAGGAGAGTGTGCATGAGGCTGGCTTGGGTCTGACTAAAGGTTCCCTGCAACTATGGCCAGCAAACTGTGTTACTTTCTTGCAGTCGTGAAGATGTAACCATGCATTGTCAAGTTCTCTGATGCTCTGATCAGGTTTGCATTTCCCAAGTTGTTTTTTTTCCCCACATATACATAATTAAACAGTTAAACCTGTTCTTATTATACATACATAAACATATAAAAATCCTCCTGGCCAAGCAGAGGATACAAAACAATTTAAGAATCTCTTTATTTTAATGCTGTGGAAGAAGTGCTTGCTTTGTTTATACTCTATTGAATACACTTGCATAGTTGCATTGTGGATATGTCTAAACATGCCTGTAATGTTCTAGTTTGATATTTAAATGTTAACAAATTAGAAATGAAAGAGTTTTGGCTTTGTATTTTGTAACTGGATAATAAAAGTGATTTAGAGGGGAGTGAGCAGCTAAGAGGCTAATTATCTGTAAACCTCTGTGGCTACAGATTCTTAGGAGTGTGTCAGTTACTCTTTTGACTTCTTGTCTCTAATACAGTGAGAGAAATATTTTTTGTGTAATTAATTAATGCTAGCATTTAATGACTACATAAAAGAGGTTATTAAAACCAGTCTTTTTCAGGAAGACAGTTGTCTTATTAGGGGAGGGGAATGAACACATTCCGGTATAATAAATTCCTACTCAGAAGGGCAGAACTGTCCTGGTCATAAAAACCACAAGCTGGCAGACCCCCATTTCTTATAAAATGTATGCACAATATCTTATTCCTTATGTGTTTCCTCGGTTCTGTTGAAAGGGGCCTGGGCAAGAGATAACCTTTGTATATTTGCAAATATCAAACTACAAAGAAAACTTGAGACCATCTCATCTGGCATCTTCTGGGTTTGTTCTAATGCAAACAGCAATACTACTTACATATAATTTATGCGTCTGACTAGTGAAATTTTAGTTACTGTATTTGACAAGGGATCAGATAGCTCTGCAACTGGCACTAAAATTTAAGTGGAGAGCATTTGGGCCTGTAAACACGAATCTTATAGTCTGACAAACTTGTCCACTGCAGTGGATGTTTCTTCCACAAGCAGTGTGCTATTTTAGAAACATAAAAGGCCTGCTGTTTTGTTAAGGCTCCTGTCTGTGTTTAGGCAGCTAATTGAAACCAGAAAGATTTTTGCTTATCTCTAACTTGTTACTCTTCATGACCTACAAACTTTTTTAAAAAGGTGAGGATGCTAATGTCTATTTAGAATTTTTGATCACATGTACTGTGTCTTGAACAAAAAAGCAATAAGGAAGAAACTGGTATTTTTTTTTATTTTTCTTTTTTTTTACAAAAACAAATGAGATTTTTTTCATTTTTAACATCTTTTTGAGGTGTAATTTAGTGCTTAATTCTTAAATTGAACAGAATTGCACAAGAAAAAGGAAGTCTCAGAAATGTATGTACAGTTTAAAGAATTCTTTAAGAAAAGAAAAAAAGACTTTTTGCAAAACAACATTTGTAAAGGGACTGATGAGTTCTTCTCTGCAACTCAGAAGCATGGCTGCTAAATTCCCCAAATGAAAAGCACTGAATTTGTCCCTTCTGGACATGACCATGATAATCAGTGTGTTCATGGCTTTTGTATCTGAATATTGCAAAACACTGCAAGCAGTAATGAAGATACAGAATACCGAGGAAGGGCTGATTAACTGAAATTGTAACAGCTAGTCTGTCATGAATCTTTGAGAGCATGTCTTTTCAGTACTATTTTTATTCACCTAGTCTCACTTAATAGCACAGCATGTGGAATTTCAGTCCTGATTTTCCAGAGCAAATGATGTAGTATTGCAGACTGTGGTCTCTTTAAAACATGGGCTTTGGAAATGTGTTGCTGCTTTGAGTCCGTTGTAAGAGGGGGCCAAAATAATGATGCTGACTTTGTCGCTCAGTGTGTTTGTAAGACTGTAAATGACTATAATGGACTATAAATAATCGCTCTTCATGCTTGATGGTCTTCTCTCAACCAAGGAAGTTAGAAGAAGTCCAAACCACATTCCTACTATGGGCAGAGCATTTGTTGAAGTAGCTAAGACTAGAGAAGAAACACTTCTGTATTAATTTTCTTACTCTTCCCCATCTAGGAAAGAAGGGTGTGTTTGGGTAGGTTTCCATGGTACACATATAAAGGGGAAAGGATTGTTGGATCTTTTGCAGCAGCCCTCAAGACACCTCTATTCCATCTACACTTGTAGTTGCTGACTCAGATAATTCTTAATTATCTAACCACACACTTTCTTGACAGATTGGTAACTGAATGAATTCCATAATGGCTGCAAAACCAGCATGATGTAAGAAGAGATGGTGAACAACGTCAGGTCTTCCATTGATTTAAATTAAGGCACTGATGCTTCTGGGCAGTTTGGGTCACCCCCAAAATTACACATAGACTGTGCTGCCCTGATGATTCTCTCCTTTAATGGTTAGCTGAAAGCCTATGTGATATAAATTTCATCTGTTTCAGAGGAGTTGCTTGCCACTTGGGAAGTGCAGCAGAGCTGTAGACTGCTGCCTACTGTGGTATTTTGATAATGCTGACTTCAGCCTTCTCAGTGAGATAGGTTAGTGTACATCTGCTGTAAGACTGGTGGCTGCCTGTTTGGATCTGTCTAGCAAGACTAAATTCTGCTTCCCTGAAGTTACCATCCATACACACAGATGACTAGAATTGCTGCACATTTTAGTGAAGGATTTCCTTAATGACCTTGTGACATCATCCTTAATCTTGCTGCAAGATGTCATGTTTAGGCCTGTCCCAGGCAGTTCTTTGAACCTACTTTCTTTAACTATGATGACAGGAAAGATCAGACTGAGATGGAGAACTGGACAGACTGGGTGAAAATACAAAACCCTTACTTAATTTAATGTTGATAAACTTATCTTAAGAAAGATATTTTTTCTGTTGAAGTTTAGGGTGTATTGGGATGGTATAGTTTGTTGAGGATCCTAACTATTTGATCGACAATGCCAAAACTTGGCTTATATGTTTTGTTTTACTTGTTTCTTCCCTTTTTTTTTAATTCCTTTTTTATTTATTTTTTTTCTTTTAGTGATATCCTCACTGTATGAGTAGCAGTTGATAATGGATGTTTCCATATTGTCAAGACAGTTGAGCAACTGATAATGGTTGTGGATATATTGGGTTTTAATCAAGATTGCTAGCTTTGCAGCCACTTTTTCCAACTTGAGCTGGAATCAAGCAGTCTGGCTTGATTCTCTCTAGTCAACATAACCAGTACCTGGAACTGTTCTGGGGTGTTCGTGTGGATTTCTAGATACAGATTTGCAAGATGGTGGATGCTGAAATATCAAAACCTGATGAGGCGATTTCTGTTTTGGATCAAAGTGGAAGAGTCCAGGAACCCTTTGCAGGCTTTTTAAGTCCCAACTTTTGCATGTAGCAAAGAAACCTGTAAAAGCTGAAGGTTAGCATTAAACACTGTGAGGTTCTACTAAGCTTTGTCAGACCACTGTTGCTCCCCGAGGAGATACTGCCCTCCTGGAAGTAGACATTTACATGGTGACCCTCCCTCTCACAGATCGGGCTGTTCAATCATAAGTGATTGCTAGGATAGTAAAAAAAGCATATCAGCATCAAATTGTGGAGTTGATCACCATTGAATATGATGAGTGACTGTATAAGATGACAAATGGCAAGTATCAAAAGAAGCCTTTGTTTTAAAAATATTTCCTTAATGAAAATATACAACACTCAGCCTCTTTCATATTTGGAATTAAGCTATCCCATTGATTAAGGTTCCATTGTGTTTTAAAAAAAAGTTTTTGCATGCTTTTGTGAAGGAGATTATTATAATTTATAGTCAACATGTTTTCTCTTAATTGTCTTCAGTGATGACAGTACAGCTATCTCTATAATAAAAAGTAATAGAGCTTCGTAGTAGAACATGAGCAGATTGAGGCAGCCAGTGCTTAGGCTCCTCTGTCTACCTGACACACTGTTTGCCTGATCTACATCAGACTCAATTTAGTTTTGGACCAAATATTCCTACCACAGTTAGGATTCAAAGCTGTCTGAAGGACCACTGATTGATCTTCACCCATCTGTTCCCATTTAGCAGGTAGGATGTAGTTGTTGAGCTCATGAAACGGAGCTTCTGGAAAGAAACTCTTGATTTCCATTCTCCCTGGAAGCACTTGGCCAGAACTGTGCTGTAACCTGTACCAACTCAAGGGAGAAAGAAGCAATTCATGCCAAAATCCCACAATGCTTTTCTGAACTAAAATGTTCCAGAGGAAGCCTTGATGCTGTCGAACAGTCCCTCTGTAACCCATTAATAAATACAAGTTTAATGAAACAAAACAGAATTCTGTCCCCTCTGTGAATGAGGAGATACAATAAAGTTAGGAATGCAGTGGAAATCTGAAAGGTAAAATGCTGTGGTTGTCAGTAAGGCTCTTGAAACTCTCTCTGTTCACTCTTACCAAATGTTTTGATGGAAAAAAGACTTGCTTGAGAGCACTTTTTATGTTACTCATCATTGCTCATGCCTAATTCTGGGAGTAGGGCTTCCGGGAGTTTTAAATTTCTGTTTATGTTACAAAAGGAAAAGTATTGAAAAACGGCAGCCAGAGTTGTGTCTGGTTTGTTTGTTTGTTTGTTTCTGTCAGTTTAGGATATAATAGGAGTTGTAAGAATTCTATGTATTTTAATGTGGATGAGATGGAGTTAACTTTTCAGCAGGAATATTGTGCATTCATTGAATCAGATGTGCCATGTCTGTGAAATGTGGCAGCTATCGCAGTGTTTTCTTTCAAGTAAGTTTTATGAGTATTTAATATTAAATATAATCAAAATGTCCTTATATTTTAGGAAGCTGAATATGGTGGACATGATCAGATTGATTTATATGATGATGTAATTTCTCCATCTGCGAATAATGGAGATGCCCCAGAAGATCGTGATTACATGGATTCTCTCCCACCATCTGTTGGAGATGATGTAGGTAAAGGAGCTGCACCAAATGTTGTCTATACATATACTGGAAAAAGAATTGCCTTATACATTGGAAATCTTACTTGGGTAAGTATCTTACTACTACTTAGGTGTAGCCAGAAATTTTAAAATTATGAATGTAGCTTTTATAATTATTTTTTGGCTTAAAAGATGTTTTCTGGTAAATATTAATACAGTAAAGCAACTGGTTGATGGGGGGGGCATTTATGCTTTGTTTGCTTGTTTGTATTTTTTGGGGGGGGTTGTTCTGTGTTTTTTAACCTGAAAATTATTAAGTGTGTCTGGAGCTATCTTGATGTCTAATTAGTCAAGGGAATCTTCAGTAAATGTGAACTGAAGAGTTTCATTTGGTGTTTTAAGTGTTAAGAAAGGGGTATTTGTGCTACCATCTTAAGGTTTTCAGAGAACTGAATGAAAGAGGTTGTTCTCCTTAAGCTTAAACTTTCAAATACTTCATGCCTGTAGGTATTTTAAAACTACTTGAATGAACCTATTTTTTTTAGTAAACCTTTGCTGAAATTTTTAGTTTAAAGAGGAACTGGAAGGTTGTCTGGTATTTTCTTGAAATTTACTTTTTACCTTTTTCCAGGACCTTTTTCAACTTCCCTTTTTACAGGGCAGTGACTTGGGACAAAACTGTCACGTATTTGCCTTGAGGCTTATTTCTGCCATTCTAGGAGGAACAGGTTTGGGGTAACTCACTGAATTGCAGTTGCCCTTAAGACGATTACTTCTGTTGGCATTAAAGCATTTTCAAGTCAGTTGCAGTTAAACAAGCAAAGTGCAAGGGCTGGTCAGTAACTGAATTACCCTGAGTTTATATCTGTTTACCTGAAATCAGATTCTTCCCAGTCCATGCATGAGAAGTTCTCATTCAAGGTTTTTTCCCATCTAATGAATTTCTTAAAAGTGCTAAACTTGAAAAGAATACTTTATGGATGCTTAGGTGGTTTTTTCATTGCTTACTAGAGTATCCTAATTTCAGTAGCTAATAGGTAAGTAAAGGAGAGGCTGACAACCGTTCTAAAATATGACAGAGAATCATGGAATACTTTGGGCTGGAAGGGAACTTAAATATCAGCTTGCACCAGCCCACCCTGCCACTGACAGAGGCACCTTCCACTAGATCAGTATGTAATGGTAGGGATTGGGATCTTTTATTTTGTCTGTAAATCCTGCTATTTTTCTGCATATAATATGCACTTCACTAGTATGAATGGAATCAGTAAAATGCACATGAATTAGCTGAGCTCATCCAAGTCACGTCACAGTTTCTAAAGTAGATGGCCCAATGTACAGCATTTTGAACCTGTTGGTCATTAATTGGCTTCGCAAATGAAGTTATCTACAGAAAGTGCATTTATTTACTTTAGCATCGCTATTGTGTTTTTCTTTGTATTTAGCTCTCTGAAACTTGTTGAATTTTTAAAAGAAGCCTTGATTTGAGAGATATCAGATAAAGTAGTTCAGAATCTTAAAAGCCTGCTTTACACTTCCCATATGAAATTTAAAGAGGTGATGGAGTTGCAGAAGTAGGAAGAAAAAGTATCTGAAGATATACAAATATACCAATATGAGTAAAATTGTTAAATGTTACATAGTAATTAGTAGAAAATTACAGGAAGTAGTTTTGTTCCAGACATAGTTTCTGTACTAGTTTTTCTTTTTTTTTTTTTCTTAAATCCTGTTATTTTCCTGCAAATAATATGAAATTTACTAAACTCTTGTTAGTCAAAGTTCTCATAAGGAGCACCTGCTTAATACGGCATTTAAAAATGGACTTCTGTGTGGAAATAATAGAATCAGTGTGGAAAAAGTAACAGTTACTTAAATAATTGAAAACTTGCACTCCAAAACCAGAAGTTACTCAGATACAAAATTTTGTTGGCATACTGTAGCTGGTATACTGTGTGGGGGAGTTAATGCAATGTAGCATATGGGGAAGAGTGTATATTTTAAAAATTACTTTTCTGAAAATTGTACAATATAAATGACTGCTCTCCAAAAGTCAAGAAATATCGACAGCCTGAATAAGGTATTCCTTTTGACCAATTTCATACACACAAAATTGCAAAACCATGGAAAACTTTTTTTCCCTTTTCATGGTGTTTTATATAAGCATTCATAGTTTAATATTAAAAATATTTTTCAGTGGACAACAGATGAAGACTTAACTGAAGCAGTTCATTCATTGGGGGTAAATGATATTTTGGAGATAAAATTTTTTGAAAATCGTGCCAATGGCCAGTCTAAAGGGTAAGAAATTGTCTTTTTGTTTTTTTTTTTTTTTTTTCCTGTAAAGGGACTGAAGTTTTTTGGGAGGGTTTAAATGGGCAAAAAGTTCTCAATTTTTGTAACATCAAAATGTGAACTGATAACATATTATTGATATGATTGTATATATCATTTCATACTAGTGACTTAAATATCAGGCATGTATTTTTTTTATAGTGTTGTGTGTCAATTTTGTGAGTTAACTTTTGTTACCTATCTTCACTGAGACTCTGTTCCTAGATTTCAGTTAGTGTGGTGATGGTATTTGTGGTTCCTCAGTGTAAATACTGTTCCCCCAACCTTGGTTATTAAATCTTTCTTTGTGCTTTTTCCATTAACTGTTGAATATAAGTGCTTGAGCCTATTTTTCACTGTCAGTCTAATCTTCCTTGCATAAATGTCCCTTTCTCCTTAGTAGTAATGTGAACAGAGTGAATGCTTAATAATAACTTGGTACTCTACCAAAAAGCTGCCTTTCTTGTGATATTTTTTAATGCACTTTGTACTTGCAGTAGTGGTGGTTCTTACGTGTCCTAGAGTGAGCTATCTTATCTGTTCTGAAAACTGGACTGTGACTTGTGAGACAGTTTCTGTATTTAGTTTTTAAATACTATTTTGCTTACTGTGTGAAACCTTTTTTCACAAGGCATCAGGATATCTGGGAAATGGAAAAAAACAGGGTATAAATTATTTTTTCTTTTTTTCTTTCAGGTTTGCCCTTGTGGGTGTGGGATCAGAAGCATCATCCAAAAAGTTGATGGATTTATTGCCCAAAAGAGAACTGCATGGACAGAATCCTGTTGTGACTCCATGCAATAAACAATTTCTGAGTCAGTTTGAAATGCAGTCAAGGAAAAGTAAGCCTTTCTCATGTACTGTCTTGGAAAAAATAGAAGTTTATTCCAGAAGTAGTACTGCAGTTTTTCTCACCATATGATAATTTCTTTGTGGTTTAAAGTAGCTATAAAGTACTTCCAGTAAGGTAAATGAAGTTGCAGCTTTATTTAAAGATGGTCCTCTTAGAAATGTATATTTTTTTAAATTCTGTAATATACCGAAGTTCTGTTGTTTTGGCAAGAGAGAGCACTCACTGAAAGAAGGTTGCAGCTTTGTGAAACTCTGTCTTATAGTTGGATACGGTTTCTCTTTTTTTTTTTTTTTTTTCTTTGTTGTTGCTTTTTCTTTTCTCTTTCAGTGTTTTTGGTTGGTTGGTTGGTTTGTTTTGTTTCTTTCTTTCAAAAAGCACAACATTTAGAAAATTAACATTTGTAGGTTAATTGGACTAAAGTCTGATGTCTGGAGAAGAGAGGTTCTGTGTAGTGCTTTCCTCCAGCACCTTGACATGTGCTTCCCAGTGTTAATGTTTAAATATGTACTTTTGTGGCCTTGGGGTGCATTAGAGAAAGGACTGACAGTCTCCCCAGATGTTATTCCATTAGTATGGGGATACTGGAACACTGCTTTATTTTATCAAGACACTTTTTCCTCCTCAAATAGCTTATAAGGTCATGCTTTAGCATTGTGTAAAAATTTAAATTAGAGTTGAAAGCTTGAGCTTATTTTGATATATATAATTACACTTTTGCTTTTCCATTGCAGCCACACAGTCTGGCCAGATGTCTGGGGAAGGTAAAGCTGGTCCCCCAGGAGGAAGCTCAAGAGCAGCATTTCCACCTAGTAATAGAGGGCGAGGTCGTTTTCCAGGTGCCATTCCAGGTGGAGACAGGTTCCCTGGACCAGCAGGGCCAGGAGGGCCACCACCACCATTCCCAGGTAAAATAATTTATATGTGGAGTTTCAGTTTCCCCTGCATTTTCTTGGTTTAATGCTATGTACTTACTTGGGAATTACGAGGATCGAGGCAGTTCAGTAATAAGTGTTCATAGCTGGACTGTAGTATTGAACAGTATTTCTTTGTTGATACTCAAACAGGCAGTTGTGCTTCCTGAATCTCATACAAATATAATGATGTATTTAGAGACAATTTTTGTAATGTGTTAATGTACATATTTTAGAGGATGAAAAAAATTAAGACAGATCATGTTAGTAAGTAGAGTTGTTTTCAATGTAGTGTAGTTCAGACTTTCTGTTTTGCTATATAGGGTGAGAATGCTTGGCTTGCAGAGCATAAAGTAACTGTTCCTTACTGCATTACAAGTTTGCACATCATCAGAAATTCAGCTTTGATTTATGACAGGTCAGTTAGTTGGCACTTAGAATACCACAAATTTGAAGATAAAAAGTGTTCATGTTTAGTCAGGTATCCAAAACAGGACAAATCTGTTAAACTGCCAGGATTGCATTGCAGTGAAGTTCTCCTTTCAGCTTAAGTATTTTTAATAAATGTCATTCAGTAGTAGATTGTTTACTAATAGTCAAAGGGACATGGTCAAAACGAAAAACTGCTAACGAGGACCTGAAAGTAGGTTTGGATGCTGCCTTTACCTTACACTATCCAATATAGCTTTTCTCATATTTTTAATATATATTATGTCCTGTGTGAAAGTCTAGCTGCGGTGTAAGTAGGGTGCTATGTTTTCTAGTTTTTGTAAGTTTTGGGGGGTTTTGGTAACAACAGCAGCTGATTAAGTGATTTGGGGGATGAGTTGTCAGTTTCCAAGCTAATGTTCTCTTCAGATACTGATAGTCAGGCAACTGTTAAAAATTTTGTAAGCCACTGGACTCAAAGGGGGACCACATGCATGTCTTGAGTAAGTTATGAATTGTTCAGTGAGGGTTGTTTTCAAGAACAAAAAGATAAAATGCAAAAATGTAAATTATTTTGCTAAGTCTTTTCTTTGTATTTATTAACTCTATTTTTTTTTATTATTTTTTTTTAATTTTAGCTGGACAGACTCCCCCACGTCCACCTTTAGGTCCTCCTGGCCCACCAGGCCCACCAGGCCCTCCACCTCCTGGTCAGGTCCTCCCACCTCCATTAGCTGGACCTCCTAATCGTGGTGACCGTCCACCACCACCAGTTCTGTTTCCAGGACAGCCTTTTGGTCAGCCTCCACTTGGGCCACTTCCTCCAGGCCCTCCACCACCTGTTCCAGGCTATGGGCCACCACCAGGTCCACCACCACCCCAGCAGGGTCCACCTCCACCTCCGGGTCCATTTCCCCCTCGTCCACCTGGCCCTCTTGGGCCACCCCTGACTCTTGCTCCTCCTCCACATCTCCCTGGGCCACCTCCAGGTGCTCCACCACCTGCACCACATGTGAATCCAGCTTTCTTCCCCCCACCTGCCAACAGTGGCATACCTACTTCAGACAGCCGTGGCCCACCTCCAACAGATCCTTATGGCCGGCCTCCACCATATGACAGAGGTGACTATGGGCCACCTGGAAGGTGAGTGCTTTTCATGTCATGTGCTTCATAGCAGATTTTACTCCTCTTGTAGGAAGCATTTGGTTTTCCTTTTAAATGCAAATGTTAGAAATAATGAAAAATAGAGCTGGAAAGGATCCCGGCAGTCTTCTCATTTGCCCCTTTTTACTTCTCTCAGTGAACCATCTCTCAGAAAAATGTTTGTAGCTGTAGGAAAATCCTGAAATGCAATACCAGTAATCTCGCTTTCCCTTTTCAGCTCTGTTTGTCTTCACTGTTTATATTTGGCCGTGTCATCATTCCATGTGTTCAACACACAAACTTATATATCGCTTCTTATGCAGCAACTTCTGGTTGTGCTTCTGTCTGAACTTGAAATTCTGACTTTGTACCTTTATTGTCGTGCTTTGCAAAGCGGTCTATTTAGAATGCTCTGGAGTTCTTCTTTTTGAATATGTGTGTATGTTGATTACGGTGCCATACCAGGCTCATACCATTGTCATCTTTCAGCAGCTCTCTGTCCCTTTTTTCTTCAGGATTCAATTCAAAGTTAGTCTTTGTCTCAAAAGCCAGGTGTGAATTTACTGCAAGATTTTATCTTACTTTCCTGTCAAGATGCTTCTGCTTATTTGGTGCAGTCTTGCTGTGTTTGTAGCAGTGGCTTTTCCTATGGTTAATCCTATCCGGGACAGAGTTTTTACATCTCTGACTTGTCAAGTTTTTCACATCTTGTTTGAAACGTTTTTTCATC
Organism: Megaceryle torquata; assembly: GCA_024611175.1. NCBI lineage: Eukaryota > Metazoa > Chordata > Aves > Coraciiformes > Cerylidae > Megaceryle > Megaceryle torquata. Next base: position 20,656 of record JANIJG010018963.1, read on the forward strand.
TGTGCTTTCAAGCATCTCTGTCTTGCTGCTGTTCAGTGATTTTCACCATATTTGTACTTGTCAGAGAAAATTTTGGGATAATTTGTAAGACAGACACTTCTTACATAGTTATATTTGGATTTTTCAGTTATGATTTTTACTACTACCGTGAGACACACTTCTGGCTTAAAATGTTTTCTGCGAAGACACTTTGCTTTGATTTTTCTTTTGTCACAAATTTCAAAAAACCCCACGCATCTGTGCATACTATTTCATATAGAAACTGTAGGAATTCAAGCATTTGGCTTAATTGCCTGAAATATAATAAAATGATACAGTGTTGGTTGGTTTTTGATGGACAAAACTGAGGTTGTCTGCAGTTTATAGAATGTCTGGGGAGGGAAGGAGTGGGAATAGGACAGTATAACTTACTGTCCAGTATTTTCATTAATAATGTTAAAACTATCATCCATAACTATTTAAATTGTCATTAATTATATATCATAGGCGTTTCACTGGAAATAACATGTCCATAAGAGAAAAATTACATATTCCATTCTATGGGAGGCACACGAAAAATAATACTCAAAACTCAGGGAGGTATGAATTTTTAGACATTTCCTCTTATGCTAAACTGGCTATAGGATCTTGTTCCACTTCTTGCAATTAAGAGGATAGCATTGCTTGTTATTCTGCATTTTCTTTCTACCAGAAGAACTAACACTGTTCTAGAAATATCAAGCAGTGGGCCAGTTTAACAGTCTCAACATTTGTCTCTAACACATTTCTCCAAATTTTCTATATGATACAGAGACTGGCTAATAGGACACTGCAAAACTTTTGGGAAAATTTTTCTATAGGTTAACTTTTGTTACTAGGTAGCTAATAATGAAAGTAAAAATGTGTAATGATTGTGAGGATTCTGCTTTATTGCTTCCTCCTTACTGTGACCAGTTTGGAGATCAAATTGGAGTACCTTGAACTTGACCAGAAATAATAATAATAAAAAACCAAACCAAACAAAAATCAGTTGTAAAATACTGAAGTATCATTCATAAAATTGAGTGTTTTAAAGATGATAGATTATTTGCTTTTTATAAGTTATAGTATTCTGGTCTTAGTTAAGATCTGGGAAACAGGATCATATAGTTCTAATTCCAGTATTGTTATAAAAATGATCTCTTAATTTTGCTCAAAGTTGCATTGCCTATGTACATGTATTTCCACATCTGTTCAATTGGGATAATATCTCCTTACATACCTGCAAGGATTCTATGAAATTATAAATATTTGCAAAGCACAATATTAAGTGCTGCTGAATCTTCAAAATAGATGGGATGAACACAACTAAGTCTATTTATACAGCAATGTCTTCATTGTTTTTTACCTTTTTTTAAAGCTTTCAGGATTTTATACTGTAACATGGTCCTTAACAAAAAAAAAACAAAGCCAAACCCAGATTGTGCTTTCTTTTCTGTTTGTCACTTTGCTTAAAGTTGCAAACTTGGATTGTTAAAACTGCATATTTATCTTCTGAAGTTTTTCTTCACCTTTTAAATACTAGTTTTATTGCTTGCAGAGAAATGGATGCTGCAAGGACACCTCTAAGTGAAGCAGAATTTGAAGAAATCATGAATAGAAATAGGGCAATCTCAAGCAGTGCAATTTCGAGAGCTGTATCAGATGCCAGTGCTGGTTAGTAAAACTTGATTGTTTGCTATTCTACCTACCCGAAAAGTTTTTATAGTTTTTTTTTTCTGTTAGGAACTGGCAGCCCTGAAGGGCTATTTTCCTAATAGGAAGCTGAATTTCACTATAACCTATGACTGATTCTTGTACTGTGCTTCTTAGAATGCCTTCTGACTACTGATATGGACACTATTTTAATATTTGGTTCTACAGTACATGATCTGAATAGCTGTTGAAAAGAAAATACTCAAAATGGTAATACTATTGCAGATAAAAAAAATTTCTTAGTTTTAATTTGTACCATTTTCTGATCATGGTCTTATATCATTTTCAGGGGACTATGGAAGTGCTATAGAGACCCTGGTAACTGCAATTTCCTTAATTAAACAGTCCAAAGTATCTGCGGATGATCGCTGTAAAGTACTTATTAGCTCTCTTCAGGACTGCCTTCATGGAATTGAGTCCAAGTCTTATGGTTCTGGATCAAGGTAAAAATTTCCTCTTCCATCTGCATTTACTTATAAAACGGAGAGTCTAGTGCAGGACTAGTTCAGAGAAGAAACTCAGTCATGTAAGAATCTTTGTGATTTGCCAAGTTGCACAAGAAATGTGTGAAAGAACCAGATAGGGGTTTCCTCAACTTAGATGCATATTCATTAACCTTCTTTCCAAAATTGATCTGACTAGCTTAAGTTTCACTCCTAGCTTTATTTAGTATCCTTCCCTACATGGTACTCTTTCAATGCATAAACTTGAAAATAGAATTATCCTTTCTAACTTAATGTGTCCAGTGCATAGTTTTTATTAGAATTTGCTATTAGAAAATTAAGATTGAGGATATTTGATGTCAGTATTCATTTTGCTTAGAAGTAATTTTCTCCACACTTTTCACACTAGAAATACACTTGAGCTGGGGAAAAAAAGTTCAACAGGATGACTTTGCCTGTTGTCCATTGTCATACAATCTAAAAATGGAGAGTAGGTAGGTTTGAAATTCATGGACTCTTCTACCTAGGAGAGAGAAATAATAAGATACTTGTATTTCTTTCAAAATTGTAAGTACCAGCCCTTTCAGTGTTAGAACAATCACTGAGCCCCTAGTTCATATGGATACTCTATTAGTTGTGTAGTTGGGCTTGAAGATTAAAACCACGAAGACAGATTGTTTTGGCACATACTTTCAGTACGCAGTTTAGCAGCTGTGTTGTAGTGATCATTTGTGTTACGGTGCGTTCCCCCAGCTGATACCAGCCATCTCATCCTGCATTCTGAGCATGTACTTTCTGACTTTTCCTTGATAGATTAGAAAGTGGATGCACCTTACTAACTGTAACAGAGTTGTTAGCCACCACCTTTATGACAGCTATCTTTCATGTTATATACAAAAATGCATCTGCATCATCTCTTATCCTTTTTTGATCAAATTCATAGTTATAAACAGAATACAAAATTAGCATGCAGATGGCATGTATTTTGAAGAAAAAATTAATGAAGTAATTTCTTTTAGAAGACGTGAGCGATCCAGAGAGAGGGACCACAGTAGGTCACGAGAAAAAAGTAGACGTCACAAATCACGTAGTAGAGACCGTCATGATGACTATTACCGGGAAAGAAGCCGTGAAAGAGAGAGGCATCGTGATCGCGACAGAGATCGCGACAGAGAACGAGACAGAGAGAGAGAATATCGTCATCGTTAAAGAAGGTGAGCATTTGTTTCGTGTCCTTGAACTTTACTGCTACTGACGTACTAAAGTAACTACTCTAGGTTTGGGATTATTTACACCATTAACATCTGCATTTAAATGGTTCTGCAGTATGTACTGAATCACTTTCTTCTTGCAGCATCTGACATGAACAGAGGTAAGTAATGACAGGTAACTGGTCTTGGGGGGGAAGGAGGGAGGGAGAGAGGATTTGCGTGATTTATTTTCTGCAGTTTGCATGCCACCCCTTTTAATTTTAGGTGGTATTAATATTTACAGTTTTTATGAAATGCCATTGAACCAATTCTTAAAAAGCAGTAAGCTAGATGGATGAGTTTGCTCTCTTTGCAATCTTTCGAAGATTATGTGGAATTTATGGTTGTATTTCTTACTTGCATTTTAAAATACAAATTTAGTATTTTAAAATGTACTTGCGTAAAGACGGCAGCGTTAGCCCTTCATATGTCGATAATTTCAATTTAGGTAGCACATGTACGTACAGCTGCTGTCCTCACACAAGTATGGTGGTGGTTGTTTTGGTGGTGTGGGGTTCAGTACTTTTTTGGGGGCAGGGGGGGTTTGGTTGTTTCCCAGTGAGTTTTACTTAAGTTCAGGAAATATAGCCAGACTTTGCTCTTTATTTTATGAAATGTGACCTGTTGCTGTCTTCTGCCTTGTAGCTAAATTTAGGTGTTATCTCTAATAAGACTTATGATCAGTTGTTCCCTACCACCTTGATTTTTTTCATTCCCTTCCTCCTCTGATAGTAATTTTCTGAAGACTAGTAAACAAATTTATGGCACAAGGTTTGTTTCTTTTCTGTTGTTCACAAACTAATGTGTTAAATTTATTTCGTATCTCTGCAGTCTTGCGTGCATCACATGTCTAGATAGCTACAGAGTAGTGTACTGAATAATGCTTTTTTTCAGTGTACTGCTGAGAGCTTTAAAATACACAAAAATGTTCATCACATTATAATGTACCGTTCTGAGTACTGAGAATTCAAGCCACCCATGATTCCTTATATTTGACCATTGGAAAAAACCCTACCTATTAGTTTCTCTCCAGTGGTGTTTTCCCCTTTTTAGAAGAACTTGCTACTACGTCTACGCTAAAGTTGAAGCTTGCAGACTTACTGTCTGCCCAATTACCATTTCTTCCATTTACCCTCAGATTGAGTTTCCAGACTTGCATGTGGTTTTTATTCATGGAAGTTCATTTACAGAAGTTAAATAGAACAAAATTGTTTAGAAATAATTTAAAATGTAGTATGCTTCTGAATGAAAATATAGTTTTGTGTTAGTTGATTGTTTTTCAGTCAGTATGTTTTTCCAACACTAAATGCTTTTAAGTGGGAGTTGTCTTGGGTTTGTATACAGAGGACTCACAAAGCAGAGACTGACCTAGAGGAGGGGAGACAAAGGCTTAACTAGGAAGGTGAAATGTGGCAGCTGAAATAAAGTTGGCAGTATATATCTCTTAATGCCACTTTTTGTTACAAAAAAATGATTGGTAGAAATATTTCTGGAATTTCATAAAAGTAACAACTGTCATTCTTAATTGTGAAGTATCAGAACATAAAAATATAAATTTAACAAAAGTAAATGTAGTTTCTTTTTGTCAAACTGGGTTGTTACCTCTTACAATAAATATTTGTGTTATTTGCTAATAGTTCTTATTAAGAGAAGGTAACCATAGAGCTGAGTGATGGATGCATTTCTAGAGTGTTTTCCTTCTTGTGGAGATGAGCAAACCATAGTAAAAATTGTTAATAACCTGGAATTTAAGATTATTTTTTTTTTCTACTCTTGGCATACTTGATTAATCTAGCTTTAATTTTTGTGTATTTAGTGTTGTGCATGTAGCTATGGAGATTCTGTGCCAAGTACAGGTTCCCTCTCCTCTCACCCCAAGAAAACATATCACATAGCATTAGGTTGCGTTTTATAATTTCCAAAGTACAATTTTAAAATGAGACTCTGGTTTCAGTCTCAGCTCAGGTTGGATTTATGTATGCAATATCACTGTGTGCTGGGACTTCTCTTTCAGAGGGGTTGCATAGGTAAGATTCCCTTGTGCAAAGAAGAAAATAGGTCCTAAGAATTTTATTTAAGGACAAATTTAGTATTCTGCATGTAAATGAAAGCATTTGGTTTTTTTTTTTTTTTTAAGTTAAGTTGTAAACTTTTTTGTCTTGTTGTTTCAATGAAGAAGAGCTTTACTGTAGTTCTGGTTTTATATATTTATACACATAACGCATATAAAAGATATACAGTTACCTCCTGGTTTGTATGTTTCATTTTCACTGAGATGTATGTTGCCATACATTTTTCTGTTTTGTTCCTTACATTAATTAATATTCATAAACAGATTTAATCAGTCGTTTAATAAATATCAGCAGTGCTGAAAAGAGTTACTCCCGATATTACTGTGTTTTGCCAGATAACATGAAGTTGCCTCTGTGCCTGCACCCTGTGAATGGCACCTATACTTCTCCATATTGTGTATCTATAGTCATAATGGTGATACTGTACTGGCATTTTTTTCAAGTGTTACACATCTAGTTTAGAAGGGTTTTAAAGGTCCATTGTGAACATTTTTGTATACAGTGAAATTCAGTTTGTACTGTATTCCATTTATAGAGATGGGTTAAATTGGAATAACTTAATGTGTTGACAATAATAAAACTCTTAAAAAATTTAGATGTACCGTAGCAGGTATTTACACTTCTGTTTGTACCCTTCATGTTTTAAAATTAAATTTCCTGCAAGATTTTTGTTCCTTCACTTGAGTAAGGCTTCATGTACATTGAAAAGTCATTCTACAGAATTACTGTAAAATGAATGTTTCCTTGAAACATCTTGCCTTTGCTTGTAGAAAGCCTACAGATACAAAAGAGAACAATGTATTTAAGACAAGTGTCTAACCTGTATTAGTCAAGAAAACTAAAAATCCAATAGAATTATATTTAGAAGGATTATCAGCAAAATTAGTGTGTACAAACAGAATAGTAATGTAACTTCATCAGTCCTGAATCTTTAGACAGTTTAATTTTTTCTCTTTTTTTAGATTAACTCATACTCAGTGATGTATTTCTAGCTGATACATTGTCCAAATCTTAATCTGTCTGAATTTCTATAACTGCTGAATGTTAAATTTTTCATTTTATGTTTTTGTTATTGGGTTGATTATTTCCTATTTAAACTGGATTTGGACTGAATTGCAAAGACAAAACCACGACATTGTAACAGTTGATATGTATGTAGACTTTGTATTCCATATTTCATGTTTTTTTTTTTTCTCTGATTTTTCTGCTCTCAAACCACTGTAAGCAAAAGAAGTTTTAAGTCTGAGGCTCAAATGCTTATTCTGAAACTGCTCTTATGTCTCTCTGAAATAGTTTCAGCTTTGGAGTCATCTAAGAACTAACACGGTTGGATAATTTTTTGTGTCAGTAGAATGGGAGATGGTACTGATAGAACTGTCCTGTAACAGTGTGTTAGCAACCATTTAAGCATCAAGTGAAGTATGAAATTAGGCTTTAAAGAAACCTTGTAAATTCATTGGAAAATGCCTATTTTTGTAAGTTATTGTAATAAGCTTCTAGTTAATAATGGAAATTTAAGTGAGTTGTGGTAGCATTTTTCAAGACCTGGGTATATGCTTTCTAGCATTATTTCAGATCTTCTTAGTATTAAGCTGTTATGAACATTACTTATCTAATTTTTTTTTTTAATGTGTCTTTTTGAGGAAGTGCATATGTGGGGCTGGCACTTTTTCTCCTGCATCTAGAATTTGTCAGAGAAATAATGCTTTGTGCATCTGGTTCAGTACTTGAAATCCACCACAGAGTGAGAGAGGCAAGCAATGCCACTGCTTCGTGTGCTTTTTAAAGTCTTATTTTATGGCTACTCTGGTGTTTTAGAGAAAAATTCAGGTTGTTTCTTAATGTTTAGTTATTTCTCATTTTCATGAGGGTGATAAAGTGATTTAAATAGGTAAGTGAAAATCTTACACTATCGCTTATTTTGAAATGTGTAACTGCATAGCTTTTATTATTTTTTCCTATGAACATGTTGCTGTAATCTTGTCTTCTGAGGTGTATTTAGACACACTTCTATTTTTGTCTTCCCCGCATCCTGTGCTTTTTGCTTTTGTTTGTGAAATCAGTAGTTTTCACAAATCTGAGCTGTGTGCAAGTTCCTCAAGAATCTTTAAGGCTTGATAGCATTTGAAACATAACGAAGTTAGTTACAAGTGAAAATGTTGGTTTGCTGCAGTGTCCCCCAAAGAATGAACAAATTCATTTTTTTTCCTTTTGCTCATTGTGGTTTGAGAACTAAGATTTCTTTAAAAAAAAAAAAAAAAAAAAAAAAACACAGAGAAATGAGACATATCTTCATTTTTATGTTTTCCTGTGGCAGCCTGATCTACCTTTTTGTGTCTTCCTCATATATTAATGTAAAAGATACTTGCCAATATTTCACATCTTTTTGATTTGTAAACTAGAGTTTTCTCTGTTCATCAGTTATTCTTGGTGAACAGACAGGCTGGGATAGTAGTAGAAAGACATATAATGAATGAAAGTAGTTTGGGAGCATTCTCTTCCTTCCCATGTAAAATTATTTATAAAATCAGGAGATTGTTCTGGTGTTTATTTTAGTGTATTATTTAAGATTGAACAAAAATACCAGGTAAGTACACTAACAATATGCAACAAATGGAAGAAGGTGCTAGTGGTGGTAAAATAGTCTGTTTGTACATATATGATGAACAGAATTACATATGTATCGCAGCTTATATGCAGAAAGACAAATACAGAGTCAAGCTCGAAATTCCTTCTTTCTTGCTGTATTATAGCTGAAGCATCACAGTATTTGAAGGTTTGTGATGTTCTGGAATGTAGGTTAAAACAAATTTTGGCTTTCAAGCTGATACTTTCTGTGGGAATTTTGCTTTGTATATTTTTTCTTCTTTATGTATAGAATAAAGTAAATGAAAGAATTACATAAAGTAATTCTTAGGAGCTATTAGGATATAATGACAAATGTGTATCATGCATTTTACTGAAATGTGAACATGTTGGGAGATTAAAATTCAGTCTCTGAAAATACCAGAAATTAACACTACTATAGCAAAACTTGACGGTGTATGCACATACAGCTTTAAACTACTGTAGAATTTTTATACTACTAAAAGCTGTTTAAAGCTTTTATATGCTTATTTGGATAATTGGAATGGGGGGGGGGGTTTAAAAAAAAAAACAAAAAAAAAAGGGTGGCCACCCCAAGATGCCTTTTATTGAGATATAAGAAAATCATTCGGGTCTGTTGCAAGACTC
>JANIJG010018963.1:36678-49901 GCA_024611175.1 Megaceryle torquata
TGTTTTAAAGGTGAAATACATTCCTGTTTGGTAAACCTTGACATTTTTATGGTGATTGTCAGCACTGCTGACTTTCTAAACACAAGGCTGTATTGTCTTCCAGTACCATTCCATTTCCTGATTCCCATTTTGCACAAGGATATATGAGTAAACTATGGTTTTGAAATGCAGCAGGGGGGCTTGTCTAAGTTGGAATGCAGAATTACAATGCAGAATGTAAGGAAATGGATGTCTTGTCAGAATGCCTGACTCCAAAGGATTTTCTATATACAGTAAACTGTTTCCTGATACTGGCAGGCCAAAGAGTCTGTTGAATACTTGAGTTTCTGGAGACCTGTATTTCTCAACAAGGTAAGATGGTATCCTAGCAAATGTGGATTTTTAACACATTTTCTACAGAGGTACTTAGTTAATCTATAAGTTTAGGGATCATTTCATCTCTTTTTTAGATGTTATACTTGAAATAGTGCATAACTTTTAGCTTTCATGGGTTTCTTTTTTTCAGCCTTTAGGAGACTGTTAAGCAATTTGCTGTCCAACTTTTGTGTTGGTCCTAAACTGCAATAGTGGTTTACCTTGTATTGAAGAAATAAAGACCATTTTTATATTAAAAATACTGTTGTCTGTCTTCATTTCAGCTTGTCTAATATATTTGCAATGCTCATTGTCAGAGTCTTCAAATTTTCAGACATTAAAACTCACAGCGTGGTCTTTCTGGTGTTAGAGCTAGATTCTGTTCATAGTAGCTGTTGTCTCTCTCATCTGGTCTATAAAGGCTTTTTGCAGGGTTTAATTAGAAGTGGACTTCATTAAGCTAGCTTGCTTTTTTTTTTTTTTTTTTTCCTCCCATAAAATGCAGTGGCCTGTGTGTAATGCATCAAAAGTAGGGGGGAAAAAAACCCAAAAGCATGTTGTGTAAAGCAGTTTCAGTATCTTAAAATTACATATTCAGAATCAAACATTAGCATACTGCTGTTTGGATCTGTGGCCTTGCTATATAGGAGGTATTAAACTAATGATTATAAAACTTATTCAATCTGGCTTCTTGAGCTGACTAAATTTGGCAAATGTCGACCATAACAAAACGTGTGTGTTAAACACAGCAGTGGTAAAACAGCTGTATGGCAGCTTGAAATATTGTCAGCTCTTCTCATGCAGACAGTTGGTCTGGCACCAATTAAAGTATCCATCCTGTAATGATGTAAAACTACTTTTCACACTGGGATTTCATGGGCAAAAGTTTTACTCTGCTGCTAAATCAGAACACTGTATTAATATAAAACACACATCTGTATGTTATGTACAAAAAGGCATTAGTATTGTCGTGCTGTGCCATACTAGCAGTGAACTTGTCATGATTCATATTTGTTGAAGTTCATTTACTGTAGCACAAAGTGAGCTATGTCTATTGTACCATCTTAAGATTACTGGTACCATTCTGCAGTGTTGTCAGCTCCAAATTTTGTCTGTGACAATCCTGCAGCATTTGGCAGTGCTAAGATTATGTGAGAATACTGGTTTCCAGTTGGGAAAAATAAATTTTTCTAATCTTTATGGCTTCGAAAAGAAGCCTGAAATGCAGTCTGACTGGTGTGGAAAACATTTTATTTATTTATTTGTTTGATTGATTGATTTAAACCTGATTTTGGAATGAATGAAGGTGGTTGATTGTACAGGTCTGTATAGAGGAAACAAAACCTGCATTAGAAAACTAACTTGAATTTCTTCTGGTTAGTGCTCTAAACCTGTAACAATGCAAATGGTTTGCAGAACCACAGAATTGTTGTGGTTGGAAAAGACCTTTTAAGATCATCAAATCCAACCATTGTCTACTCTAACAAATCCACTACTGTACCACATCTAGACAGCTTTTAAATATATCCAGGGTTGTCAATTCAACTACTTTCCTGGGCAGTCTGTTCAGTTCCCTTACTCTGAGGGGCTCAGGCGTTGGCCACTAACTTGGCCACTCATTATTTACTGTACTGTGTCTGAATTTCACAGTTCACATGAGGGTTCATTGTAGCCTGGCTTTGTTGACCAAGTGGAGCTTGGGACAGGGATGGAAGGACTGCTGTGCGGTTGCTGGTGGGGTTCAGGGGAGTGCAGGTTTCCTTCTGGGTGGAGAGCACAGGGGAAAATCATTCTTAACTCGATGTTTAAAGTATCTTGTTGCAATTTCCCTCCAGGTTAGGGTGTTCAGCAGTTCCCATTGCTCAATGGGAGAGAACTATAAAGCATCCTGTCCCCAAAACCATAGGATGTTTACTCTAAGATAAACACAGTGAGGATTCAGTAGTACATGGATGAATTCATTGTGGAAGCATTCAAGCATAGGTCAGCTATCCAGGATTGCCAGATCATCAAGGTATGATTTGAAACTGTATCAACAAGAATGATGAAGGTAAGCACTCTTGAGTATGGTTTGTTTTGGGTTTTTTTTAGTGTGTTTTTCCTTTTTTATTTTTTAATTCCCCATAAGCTATCTGGGAAAAAATATTCCTTGAGTTGGAGACAAGGAAGTAGTCTGGTATCACTTAATGGGAAAAATGTTTCTTGCTCAGTTCAGCTTGTAAGAACCTTGCCTCCAGCTCTTTTCAGTGTCTTCTCCATAGCTGCTGGAGATTGAAAGGCCCAGAGCCTGAGGTGAGATGGATGATAGAGATTGTGCTGGAACCCAGGCTTCAGCAGAAGATTATTGTTCTTGGTTGTTCCTTCCTCCAGTGCCTAGCTAGTTCCTAGTTTCCAATGTGGCAACTGGTGCAGAAGCTTCCTCTCTGCTGCCTCTTGCTGCAGGCTGGCTGACCTCAGAAGATAGTGACCATTTCCCATCTATCCCAAGGGCTGCAAATAACACAAATAAACCTACACCAGGATGAACCTGTTCCTGAGCACAGCTGTACTTGGCTGAGTAACATCACTGTGTGGGCCTTAATATTGAGTGGCAGGTGTTTGGGGGGAGAGGGAAGTGTAAGGCATTTATGGTGAGGTTTAGCAGGGGAGCCTAAAATAGTCACTTCTGTGAGCCGTGTTGTTACGCCAGTGGCAACTGAAGGGAGATCTCTGGAGTGCAGGAACTTTCACTGTGAGGTAGCTCTGAAGTTCCTTTACAGGTGTCCTGCTGTGGTTTTTGCAGCCCAGGCACTGAGACAGTGCAGTAGCCAGGATGTCTATGCAAAGAGACATACCTCTTCTGCAGCTGCACCCATTCTGACCCAGCCTCACTCAAGGCACTACAAAACTTAATCTTCTTGCAAAGCCAGCATCTTGCTTCGTTTCCTGTCAGTAGAGGAGTGTTACTGATTACAGAGAGGATTTAGTTTTTGAAATTGTCTCGATGGAAATGGAGCGCATCTAAACACCTGGTGTGAAGCAGACACAGTAAACAGAGGTGTTCTTTTTGACCCCTGTTATGTTTGGGGTGGGAAGAGTTCAGAGCTACAGTGCTGTTTGTTCTCTACCTTTTTATTCTCCCCTGGTTCATCCTTCAAACTTTCATAACATTGCAGCTGTTCATGGGGAGACAGTAAGCTGTGAAAGAGAGGAGCAGCAGAAAATGAAGTCTGTATGAAGCTGTGAAAGGTAAGTGTCTGGAGCAGACTGATTAAAGAAAGACAGAGGTATATGTGTAGCTTATTGCCACAAAAGCATCTTTTACAAATATTATTACAGGAAAGTTAGATGCAGGCACCTGAGTGCCAACCAGGTGCCCAGCTTATCCTGAAATGCTGAACTGTAACAAATCATGTGCCATGCCAGGCATGGAAACACTGATTTCATCATTCTGGGATCCGAAACTGTTTTGCATTGAGAATTACCCAAGTCCTCTCTTAAGTCCTTTAGCATCGCACTCTCAGGAATTAAGTAGTCAACTAGAAAAGATACTTGGCAAATTAGTTTACATGTTTTTCCAAAGATAACCCACCTGGTAAAATAGCATATTTGTTAAAGGAGGTAGACTGCACACTCAGCACGTCTCTGACAGTGGGTTTGTCATGTCTTGAGGCAGTTAAAGCATAACACTGTTTGGCTTTCTGAGTGCATCTCGTCTAACAACAGAGACTACTCCAAACATAGTGAAGAATTTACTTTCTTGAAGGCTTGATGCTCATTCATGCTCTATGAGAGCAGGTAAGGCTGCTGCTGCTCGGGAGAGTTAGTCATGTAAGAGAGGGACAGATTAACTGAGACTGCAAGAGGAATAAAATGTATCTATTAGGTGCATTGTAGAAAAGTGGTTGCTTCTGAAAAATGTCACTAAATGGCTGCAAGTGGGGAGATAAGCCTGCTGTACATCCAAGAAAAGTAGGTTGTTGGGAGATGTACAAGAGACCTATTAGAGAGGCAACAAAGGACAAAGTGAGAGAGTCTCTCCTCTCTTAGGTGGGGTGTTCATGAAAGGTGCAGAAGCAGTTTGGAGTTGCAGCTAGGGGAGGGCAGCACACTTATTTTCAAGGATGCTGCAAGCTGAGAGGTATGATGCTGTCCCTGGACCAAGGGAGAGGGAAGGGCTGGTGCTAAATGAAATGGGATATTTTTTATTTTTTTTTTTGCTGGGCAGGGTTTTGCTGGTTAAGTTTGAGCTGGAAGTGAGTCAGAGAAGAAACTCCTATTCATGTAACATAATGTATAATATAGAAAACAGCTGCTGGTCAGTTCATGCTTTTAATGCTGAGACAAAGTATTTGTTATTCAAGGAACTGATCAGATGTTTTCTGTCTTTCTTACTCTATATTCTTATCCTGCTTCTGGAGCTATGGCATGGAAAAGAATTTCAGGCCATTTCTGATTTGTAGAAATACAGGTCTTTTTGCTGCAGGTAGAAGACTACTATCCCTTGTAATTATCTGAATCTGTTTATTCAGCACATCTGAACAATTTACAGAAAATTATTAGCACTGTGCTTCCCATCAGACTGTGGTAGCTCTAAGTCTTATAAACCTCGTGCCCTTTTTATCCTGTATATTAATGGTGAAGTTGGGTCCTTAGGTGTTCTGTCATACAATGAAGGATATGCTCAAAATGGTGCAGATGAGCAGAAGTGGTGTAAAAGGGTCGTCTCCTGCCATCTAGTGGCTTGAAAAAAACCTCTCCACTGCTCTCCTTCATTCATAATCTCCTGAGTTGTTACGTCTGTGACCCTTGTTTGTCAGACTACTGTGATATCCACACATTGGTCACTTGCCCACATATCTGCCTCCTAAGGAGTTCTGAGCTATGTCACCAGAACTAGATGTAATAATATTTAACTGCCCTAAATTTAAGATAAGCTGGCAGTCACTTTTTTTTTTCAGGGTTGTTTGGTTTTTGGGTTTGTTTTTTTTTTTCTGTTGTCCTTGCCTTGACACTTTGTGAAAAAGTCCTTGTTTCTTGCCATACTTTCTGTATGTCATTTTGCATGCTTTTTGAGTGTGCTGCTCTTAAATTCCTGGCATGTTTTCCTGTATAATACAATTAGAGCAAAAGAAGCACTTTAATGCTCAGAAGCCCTTCTTTGACACTGAGAACACTGGAAGATGCTGCCCACATAAGCAAAGAAAATGTTGGCCATAGCTGAACACATCTGCAAAGTCTGGCAGAAGATGGGTGCTTTCCCATGTGGAACAGGCAGTGTTTGCTAGCAGGGAGCTCTACAGGGTTATTGTATTTCAGAATGGTTAAACTGATGCTTAAAACTGATTTCTAAAGCTCCCTGGTATCCCCATGCCCTATTTAGCCATCTACTTTTTGACAGGCAACTACCCCCACACACACCTTTTACAATCTGCAGACTGTGATTCACTTCAAAAATATGTGGCTCTGCCTGGATGTGTTACAACTCCACGCTGGTGGGAGAGGATGAAAACAGAGACCATTCATCCCAAACATAATCCTTTATTCATGGGTCAAGCTGTAAGGGACTTGGGCTCCCACCTCAAAAAGTACATTGGAGCCTATACATACTTAAAACTGCAGTTCTCACTTCCCTAAATCATTTAGCCTGGAATCTTTACAAGGTGTAGGTCCACAGCTCCTGTTTTCTCAAAGACCTGTAGTGTAAGGGTGACAAAAATGGTGAAGGGTGTAGATTGGCCAACAGAGCCATGCAGAAAAAAAGCCTGCTGGAAATAATGCCTAGATTGTGTGGTGTGTTCTCAATACATAAAGTACTTTGAATGTAAAAGGTCAGAGAAGGCCAGTGTTTTATTAGCAGCTATAAAAACAGATGAGAATGATTAGCTTTTTTTCTCTAAAGGAAAAGCTGTGTGTTAAGCTTCTCTGTGTAAGTATAAATTTTCCCTAATGATTAAAGCTATCTGCTGACTGGCTTCCATCTCAGCTGGAGCCCAGGAGAGATTTCTTGGTGTTTCTTTCACAGTGGTAACAGTATAATACATCAGAAATATAACTTTTATTTTTCTGTCATGTGGGATCCCTACTGTGCCCTCCTGATTTTAAATTATCCCCTGACTGTTCCATTCAGTTAAGTTATTTATGTTAAAAAAAAGTAATTTTATGCCTTCTACTCAGAATTAATTTAGACATAAAACTCTGAACCTCTATATTATCCTTTGGGGTTTTTTGCTTATAATTATAGCAATAACTAGGTTGGATTTCTAACCAAGGGGCTTGGGTGCATTACTGAAGAAGGGAAAGCTTCCAAAAATTGAAGTTTTTATTTAGAAAACTGTCAGGTTGCCAAAACCCAAAAAGCATTACCACCAAATTAATAGTCTGTTAAAAACATCCGGGCTAGCAAGAGATGTCAGTATACGTTCATTGCTGGAGCCAGGTTTCTGCTACTTCCAGCTGTGTCTGCTCCTCAGAGCAGGTGGCCTCTTCCCCTGCTCATGTTTGTCTGGAAGAAGTTTGAGGAAAGTCTTATGTGACATTTCTGCAAGGTCAGCTCCTGGGAGATTGTGTGTAATCCCCTTACAAAGAATAAAAATGTTCCCATCTCTTTTTAACTTGGAAAAAAATGGCATATTTAAAAACACAGTTCTGGAATTAAATCTTGGATTGACCTAACCTAGGTAAAGATGCTGAGGCACCTCGTAATGTTGCTGAGAGTCTGGAGTTGGAAGTTGTTCGTTACCTATC
The DNA here is from genome assembly GCA_024611175.1 of Megaceryle torquata. Classification (NCBI taxonomy): domain Eukaryota; kingdom Metazoa; phylum Chordata; class Aves; order Coraciiformes; family Cerylidae; genus Megaceryle; species Megaceryle torquata. The sequence goes on from JANIJG010018963.1 coordinate 43,759, forward strand.
CAATAAGCCAGTATCTGTCTGCCATCTGAGGGAGCTGTGAAATGTCAAGGCAGTTGAAGGACTCTGCTCTATGAGGAGCATTTAGCTGTATGTACATGGCTTATTCCTTTTACAAGAGTGGCACGTGATAAAGCCTCACCTAAACTGCACAATTGGGCAGAGGCTGGGCTCAGCAATTTGGTTGTGGTTGCAGAATGTGGTTGCACAACATTCAAGCCTATGAATATTCAGGTGATCAAATCTTGGTGATCAAATCTTTGTACGAGATTTAAAAAAAAAAATAGAAGCCATTTCTTTTTCATTCTCCCCTGTCTGCCTTCACTTTGACAAATCAAGCCCAAGACAGCAAATTAAAGGTAAAAGGGGTTGGGAGTGGGGTGGTATCTTTTAGCCTTGCCCATCAATACCATACTTTTCAGTCAGTGCTCTGGTGAATAATTTTGCTTCAGCTTTCTGAGCTTTCACTAAAAAGACAGCCAGAACTTCCCATTGTATTCCCCAAAAAACCCTGTAGCTTCTTGAGGAGGAATATCCTGTAATAATCAAGGCAGTATTGTTGTTTAGAATTTCCCCACAGTCTGAAACAACAGACCTGAGGGGCACAAATGGGATGTTGAATGCTGAACTTTTAAGATGATGTTTAAAACATGAGTATTGCTAATTACTTAAAATGCTCATTACTTCAGTGAAATTTGCAGCGTCTGCTTATCCTGTGTTCTCACACTGTGAATTTTTTATCCAAAATGTCTATAGCTACCAAGACCTTCACTTCTTCCCCTGACAGCCCTTAATGCTGTTGTGAGGAGCTGGAGAGGACCTTTCCTAGAGGTAACCTTTCATGGAGGAAAATTTTACTTTTCATTAAATACAGAAAAAATCGAGAAACTAGAGATGCATTTCATTTCCCCCAGCAGCAAAGCTAATTGAATTAAAAAGTGGTTATAAAAGTAGAAATGAATAAATACCTGCGTTCATTCTTGCAGTAAGAGAGCAAAGGAGCTCTAAAGATTTACAAACATGCCATTTTTGAAACAAGTCTACAAATGTAATCCTTTATTGCTGTTCCTCTCCTCAAGAACACTGCAACCTGTGGTTGGAGTGAGGTGACTGATGGCCACTCCTGCAGCTACTGTACTTGGAGCTTTCTGCCATTGTAGTGACAACTGTCCCCAGAGGTTGCTCTTGGGGAGTGTATCACTGCAGGCATGCCACCACCAGTGCCTCCTAGACCCTTCCCTCACCAGTTGACAGAGTGTTCCTGCTGGTGCATTGCCTGCACAGTTCTTTGCAAGGTGGAGGTAAAAGGGCATGAGGCTGTGAACCATAGAGTAAGTGCTGCTGGTGGTAATGGTTTGGCATGGAGGGAGGGAAGGAGGTGAAAGGAAACAAAATCCCAAACCTCTTTCAATTTAAGCACCTGTGGGTAGGGTGATTGGAGGATGTCACCCTTAAGCTTAACAAGAATATGCTTCTTGGACACCTTGCAAAAATTCCCATCATGCATCACTGTTTCAACAGACTTTATAGGAATTTTCAGCCTCTGTTCAAGCAGGAGTCAAATTCCTGCTGGGGATGTGCTTATTCACCTTTGTAGTGGGCAGGGTGTTTCCCCTGGTCTTACTGTGGGCATTCATTCCTGTGTGGCTATAGGTGGTGAGGAGTGAAGCAATCTGATTACACGGGTTTGCAGGATGATGAGACGACAGGCTATGGGCGCAAACTGAAACACAGGAGATTCCCTCTAAATACCAGGAAATGCTTTTCACTGTGAGGATGACCGAGCACTGGCAGAGGTTGTCCAGAGAGATTATGGAGTCTCCATCCTTGGAGACATTCAAAAGCCATTTGGATACGGCCCTGGACAACCATCTTGTGATACCCTGAAGTTCAAAGTGTAGTTTCAAGTACGGAATCACAGAATTTCCTAGATTGGAAAAGACCTTTAAGATCATCTAGTCTAGTCATTTATCTAACACTGACAAGACCTTGACTAAACAATATCCCTAAGCACTATGTCTGCATGACTTTTAAATACCTCCAGGGATGGGGACTCAACCATTTCCCTGAGCAAGCTGTTCCAGGGCTCGATAACCTATTCAATAAAGAAATTCTTCCTAATAGCCACTCTAAACATCCTTTGGTGCAACTTAAGGCCATTTCCTCATGTTGTATCTCTCTTTCTTGGCTGAACAGACTGACTCTGCCTCTCTACAACCTCTTTTCAGGTAGTTGCAGAGAGTGATAAGGTCTCCCCTGAGCATCCTTTTCTCCAGTCTAAACAAGCCCAGTTCTCTCAGCCACTCCTCCTAGGACTTGTGCTCTAGACCCTTCACCAGCTCTGTTGCCTTTCTTTGGACACACTCCAGCACCTCAGTGTCCTTGTAGTAAGGTGCCCAAAACTGAACACAGTACTCAAGATGTGGCCTCACCAGTGCTGAGTACAGGAGGAAAGTCACTTCCCTGGTCCTACTGGCCACACTATTCCTGATACAGGCCAGGATGCTGTTGGCCTTCTTGGCCACCTGGGCACATGGTTGGCTCATGTTCAGATGGCTGTCAGTCGACAACCTCAGGTCCCTCTCTGCTGAGCAAGCAGAGATCAACAGCCAGGGTTGGCACATCTGCAGCTGACAGATCACCACTGATAGAGGGGAGGGAGGCAGTAACTGAATATTTCTGCTTGACCAACAAAGTGCTATGCAGTTCTACACTGGTATTTAGAAATACTAATTGTGGATTACAAGACAGGAGAACCTTCAGACTTTTGTTTCTTCCCTGTTGGTGACAGCATAGTTCTGGTTATTGGAATAAGCTTAGGAATAAGAGTGTAAAAATAATGAGGATAGCAAGCGTAAATTTGAAAGTGAAGAAAATTTTAGCTGCGTTTATAGTGAAGAAACTTGAGACCTTTACAGGATAGCTGTGGTATTTAGATGTCCTTTTGCTTAGTTACTGCCCTCAGCAGAGGTCAGATAAGAACCCAGGTCTCGGAGACTTCTTGATTGTGCGGCAACGTTAATCCTTAAATGAGGAAAAAAAGTACAAAGCACAGTTGTTAAAGTGAACTAGCTGATACTAGGATGCAACCAGTATCAATGGGCTTAGTATGGGAGATGAAGTCTAGAGGCAGTGCTAGAAGCTGCTGTTCTCTAGCAGAGTTGCGATTTGAAGTGGGACCCTGTGAAAATCTAATCTCTCAGAGGTTGCTGAACATGACAATTTTCCAGCCCACCTATCAAAGCGCCTGCAATTCCCCCTTCAAAGCTGCCCTAACAAAGTAAATGGAGTAAGATTGTATGCAGGCATACCCTTTCTTGCCAGTGCTTTCCTTCTGAAATGAATGTAGCAGATGCAAATTTCAAAGTGTAGTCAAACGTAACCAGCTTTGAATGTCTTTAAAAAGTAGATCTGCTTGTGATAATTCACCTTCCCTTTCAGCCCACTGAAAAAAACCCAAAAGCCTGTACAAGCTGAATCTCAGGGCTCCAGATTAGCTGTAAAAGCTACTTCTTAGTTATTCTACTATCAAAACATGATTAATACAGAGGTGCTGGTGGCTAGTGAAGAGGGGTTTTTGTGCTTCACCATTTGGGGAGATCTTATATGAGGGTTGATTTGTCATAGGCATTGAGGAGGCTGCATGTGCTTCTTCCTGCCCTGTTACTGCTGCATGATGCTCCATCTTACTTGCTAGTGGCTGGCTCCACAGCTCCCTTGCGCTCTGAGCCCTGATAACCAGCATTGCTCCCAGTGCCATGTAAGAACACAGCAAGCAGCATGATGTGGTTGCTCCTATCAATATGCAAATGACGTGTTGCCCATACTTCAGCGCTTGACTAGAACCACCACCTTTGTAGGGCCAGAGGATAACTTAGCAATTATGCCAATGAAAACTCCTTTATCTCCTAAGGCTAGTTTTGTTAAATTGCTAATGGTGATGGGTTTGTGCTTTGAAGTAAGACCAGAAATTTGATAAAAATTTCCTAACTAATCCGAGTAGCAGAGTTTAGATAGCCAGCTCCCTCTTGGGCTTTAAACAGAGTTTAAAGAAAATTCTTCTGAGATCATGTTACTCTGTCCTACAGCTTCCCCCATTGTATTAAAAAAAAAAAAAAAAAGAGAGAAAAAAGAAAAAAAAATTATTATTTTAAGTATTGGGAAATGCCTATGTACTGGAAAGGCTGTGTTTCTGGTTATTATGGAGCAGAGAAACCAAAAAGCAGTGGGAGAAGGTTAAGAGATGAGAGAAGCGCAGCAGAGCACGTGGTCCCGGTGTTAAGAGGCTCTGTGTGCTACCCTGGCAACATCAATTCTTGGCTAATCTTTGTATTTTGTCTCCTACCCCTGGCTGCCCCAGGGAGGCTCTGTGAGAGGTGAGCTGGCAGCAGTCATGAAGCATCTTGGATCAAGTCACTTTTGAGGATACAGCTTGGGACTCTGTTAGTCCGGGGAGTATGTAGGGTGGGACTTTGCATTTAACAGGCTTTAACAGGTCTACATGAATGATGGAGTTTAGAGGTGAGGATCCCATCGGGTTAGTCCATCTCTGCTCGCACAGACTACCGGTATTTTCTACAGAATTTCACTCTTTCCCTGCCACAGCCTCATTGAGCAAAGGTGATTGGGAAGCCTTTTCTAGAAGCAGCCCATCTCATGATACCTCCTAGTTCCTAATTGCACTGCTTTTGCTTGCTGCAGCTCCTTCCTCTGCTGGTTGTCTGCCTGCAGTGGCTGCACAGCTGGAGTGGGGCAGGCAGGTGAAGCTGTGGAGCAAGTGGAGTGTAGAGCAACATGGGTGGCGGGGGAGAGGCACTGCTGTGGGACCTAGAGACCAGAAGCAGTGGGCAATGGCAATAGACCATTGATAAACCCATTTGCTTCAGAGGGAAGCATGCACAGGCCTTGTCTCAGGTCTGGGGAGCAATCCATGTGTTGCCCTTAGGACATTCACATTTCAAACATCAGTCACCTCCCCAGTCCCTCTTCCTCTCTACTGCCCTGATGCAGTGGCATGGCAACAGGACAAAATACGGCAGGTAAGTCATAAAGAAGGGAAAGGCAAAGCCCTGAGCATGGTCCCTCACCAAAAACTCTGCTCCTGCCTCCATGAGCAGGTATTTGTTCAGCGAGAGGCTCCCCAATAGCACACCTGGCAGCAGGAGCGAGGTGAGCAAGTCTGTTTGGGTACATCTGCAGTGGCCAGAAGCATGCTCAAGGTGAGGGCAGCTCTGCCTTCCACAGGTATCAACAGCTTCAAAGGGTGACAGGACCTGCTGCTGCAGACCACACTGCCTGCCACAGCCCACACACTAGTCCATGTCCCATGAGATGTGTGTGCAGCTTGGACACCCCCCCCACTCATAGGGGCAGGAGCCAGCAAAGAGACAAGGTTATCTTTAGCAGAGTATATTTTTTGGCCATTCCCAGCGTCTGCATTTTCACCCTTAGGGTAGTAACAGTGGTTAGAGAGCCCCAACACTGCTGGTTTCCCAAGCTTCCTATGTGAAATCTAAACTTGTGCTTCCATTTCTGTCCAGAAGAAAGCTGGCATTGATTAAATGCAGTCAGAACCAGTGCAGATATTGGATGTGGTCGTATTTTCTCCTTGGTTGTGTGGAAATACATGCTGGGCTTGATTTGTGCTTTTGCTTCTGTACATTGCTCTCTATATACATACTGGAATTTATTTCCAAGAATAATTGTGTTGGGTTTTCCAAGGACATTTCTGAACTTAAGACACTTTGCATGTGTTTTTCATATTTGATTGGATTAAAGAATAAAAGGACCACCCCACTATTGTTTGCATTCCCTATAGAATCATAGAAATGTCTGGGTTGGAAGGGACCTCTAGAGGTCATCCAGTCCAACCCCCCTGCTGAAAGGAGGGACATCTTCAACTAGAGCAGGTTGCTCAAAGCCTCATGAAGCCTCACCTTGAATGTCTCCAGGGATGGGGCCTCAACTACTTCCCTGGGCAACCTGGTCCAGTGTTCTATCACCCTCATGGTGAAGAACTCCTTCCTTACATCTAATCTCAATCCATTCTTTTCTAATTTAAAACCATTGCCCCTCGTCCTTTCACTCCAGGCCTTTGTAAACAGGCCCTCTCCAGTCTTTTTAGAAGCTCCCTTCAGGTACTGGAA